>OMNZ01118528.1:2326-13667 GCA_900303255.1 Lesueurigobius sanzi
ACCCCCGCATCTATTATTCACACAGGCTCACACTCCAGGTGCTGCAACACTGGTGCTTAAGTCAATAATACAGACAAGCGCGGTGGATCCGGTCAAAACGTGTGTCTGTGTGTGTGTGTGTGTGTGTGTGTGTGTGTGTGTGTGTGTGTGTGTGCGCGACTTCAAGAGTGCAGCAGACAAGGTGAGAGCAAGTGTAATGTGTTTGTAGGAAGAACAGTCGTGCTCATAAGTTTACATACCCTTTTAATCTATTGGGCATTTTTCATAGAATATGAATGATGACACAGAAATCTTTTTTTCCACTCATGTTAGTGGTTGTGTGAAGCCATTTTTTGCCAAAGAACTGAGTTTACTCTTTTGAAATCATAATGAAACAGAAACTACTCAAATGTCCCTGATCTAACGTTTACATGACCTTCAACAACTGCCAGGAAAATAGTTCAGGAGCAAAGAAAAACTCACTTCAGCTGAAACACAGGGCTCTGAAAAAAAAATGTTTGATGATGAAGGATATTTGGCTAGTTTCTAGTTGAAAAGCATACTTTTTTTTTTTTTTTTTTTACAATAAATGGCTTCACGCAACTAACCATGAGTGAAATAAAGGTTTGTGTCTTATCATTCATATTCTATGAAATGCTTTTGAGCACAACTGTAAGTGAAGGGCTGAAACAATTTATCTGATATTTGAGGTCATTTTCACATGGTTTAGGTCAGGGGTGGGCAAACCCCGGCCTGCGGGCCAGATCCGGCCCACGTGAGGATTTCATCTGGTCAGCAGCTTGTAGAGCCTACATTTCTGAACATGTAAAAAAAAAAACAAAGTCTCTAAGCCTATTCCTGTCAGGAGTAATGAAATACTAATTTATTTTTGTATTGACCAAGATTACAACAAGAGTCACTTCACAGACATGAACTCATGTAATGTCCAAGTAATACCAGCTTTAAAATTGCTGGTGTTGTTTAAGAGTAAAGTAATAATTATGTGTTCTAATATTGTTTATTTGTGCCATTGTGTAATAAGACTGATTAAAATAGAATATAGTCATCTGAAATACACCAGATTGCACAAAATTACATCGGTGTAATTCAAGGACCCACAGACCCCCCACATAAATATATTTTCACCTTACTATTTCTATACTGGGAAAATAATTGCCCACGCCTGCCCTAGAGGGATTCGATAAAGGTGCCCGCTTATGTACCATATAATAGTAATTTTCAACTTACTTTTAAGAGTTTAATCCAGTTCAAACACAATGTTTTCACAGACATAAAGAAAGGTCCTTCATAACTGCTGATATTTTGTACTACTACTTTTAAAAATATATTTAGATGAAAATACAACTAATTCTACTTCTAAAACCCAGTGTGGCCCTATCCTCAAAAAGTTTGGCCCTCCCTGGTTTATGTTGACGTAAAAGGTTTGTGAGTGTAAAAGCGCCTTTGCGTGTCTAGAAAAGCACTATACAAATAAAATGTATTATTATTATTATTATTAGTGTTGTTGGGTTGTTCATGGGCCGGGACTCAGAGAGGGGCTTGGAGTGGTGTATTTGTCATGAAAGGGCAATCTTACCGGGTCATTCCAAAGCCAAGCTTAGACTTGATGAATTTGAAGATGTGCTCGTCTGACTTGAGCTGTAGTGCTTTCTGTAACACAAAAGTTACAGGTTTATACGGAGGCTTTTACGTCCCAAAAGTCTGTAATTGTTCAACTGAAAAAGAGAAAACATGGATGCAGAAGCAAAAGGGACGGACAAGACAAAAGTTGGAGAGAAGTGAGAGCAAAAAGAAGAAATTTGGAGGAACAAGTCTTAAATATTTATTTGTTCAAAGACCTTGGCAGAGGGAGTGTGGTGACGGTATCTGTAGGAAAAGGGAGAGAGTATTTAGCAAAGAATACTGAGTGGAAGTACCTTGGCCAGATAGTTGATGGTGAAGGTCAGGAGGAGGACTATGGCGGTGTGAAGGAAGATCTTGCCCAATCGAACTGGAAAGTTTCCCGTTTTTAGACCAGTCTGGAAAAGCAGAACACACATTTTCAGGAAGCTGCTTGGATGAGCAGTGAAATGTCGCTTCCTCTAACAGTAAGTCCAGTTTTTTGTTTTAACCTCTTAAGGCCGAGGCCTCTTTCTTCAAAAATCATTTATTTACATCATAGGTTTACATGGCTAATCTTGGTCTCCAAACATTTGGTAGAGCTATGAGGGATGACGGTGGAAATGAAATAATAATAAATTATGTTGTTTGACAATAAAATGAGGTTGCAAACTCCACGCAGAAAGGCCCTGTCGGGTCCAGGAATCAAACCCAGGACCTTCTAGTTGTGAGGCACAAGCGCCAACCACTGCCCTACCGTGCCACGTAATTATAAACTACTTCTTATTTAGGTTATCTTTGAAAGGCACTGGGTAATTACAAAGATGCTAGCTTTTTACCTAACGTGTTTCAATAGAATCCAGTTGGATCCAGGGAGGATATTGAGATATGAAAGTGGGACACACTTCTCCAGACACCACCACACGGCACAGGCGTGGCCAACCTGACAGACATCATAAAACTGTCAGAATGGCCACGCCTGAGAGAAACAGCTGATAAGGACACACACACACACACACACACACACACACACACACACACACACACACACACACACACACACACACACACACCGGATGACACCTCTGAAGCAGACGGAAGTACTTCTGTTGAAACATGTAAAAAGCTAACGTCTCTGTAATACCTGCCTTTCAAAAATAACCTAAATACAAAAACATCAACAAGAAGACATAATAAACATTGTAAATGTAATACTTTTAAAACTAAATTTCAACTACAAAACAAGGAAACAGCTTAATGAGCTTAATGAATATTACATTAAATTACCTGGCAATGTCGGACAAACAGTGCGGCTACAATGAAGCTGAGCACCAGTGAGCCCAGGATCATGGAGTTGCAGAACTGAAGTAGCCACACGCTCAAAATACCACAAACTTGAACCAGATACAAAGTTGTCACCTGTAGAATAAGGCAGAATCAAGGTTACATCAAAGAAATTTGTCTCCGAATGAGTTTGCGCAGGTAATGTTAGCAAACCTGCTTAGTTGATAAGAAGTCAGTACAATCCAGGGAATAGATGATGAGAGCTTGAACAAGGAGGATGAACTGATTGAATTGCCACGTAAGGCAGAAGCAAAAAGTGGTCACGTACATTAGCCACACCATCACTTTCTGCAGTGGAAAAAGAATAACAAATACACCATTACAGGGTTTTATCTAAAACAGGACATAGGGTTGCAAAGCTTTTCAGGGCAGGACCCACAAAACGACCAAGCAAGTCGTCTGTCTAAAAACAAATTAACACTATCGATCATACAAAAATAAATCAATACAAGTTGTGCTAAATTAGAAAACTGGGGAATTAACATCGAGGAGAAAAAATAAAGTGCTTATAAGAACCAGCAGTATAGAGCATTTATTCAATATATACTCTACTAGAAACCGTGCACATACCTGTTGTAGGACTGTGAGCTGAGGCCTGAGATAGCATGTGATCGTGGCCACTTGTAACGCAAAGAAGGGCAGAGACCAGTTCTCTCGGAGGGAGATGGTGAACTCCACACGAGTAGTATCTATCCTGAAAACACAACTTCATTAGCATCGGCATAATATGGAGCAGGGGTGAGCAACGTCAGCCAGGGGGGCTTTATTAAACTGTCTATCCTAGAACTTTTGAGTAGTATTCTTACACATACTCATAAGAAAAGGACTTATAAGTTGACTTTTTCTTTAGTAGATTTACTATTTTCAATTAAGATAACTTTTTCTTGTTTCTTGTCAATGATATTTTGTCTCTGTTTCAGTTTTGCTTTTCTTATTTTAAGTGTGCAAGTGAAATTAATGCTTTTTCAATTGCCAATCTTATTTCAAGACACCCCAAGCCCACTCAAGATCAACATAATTACTCTGAATTCATGCACATTTTACACACATTTATTGAAGAAGGTCACTTTTTTTTTTCTTCTGTAGAACATTCTTACACATATTTATCGAAAGAAAGTAGATGGTTTGAGAGAGGTGTCAAAGAGGCCAGACTGTATTTGTTAAAAAAGAGAATCAATCCATGACTCGCAATGGTGGACTTAGATTTAAGTTAGATCCAGTCTATAACAACGTACTGAGACAGAAACCAGTTTGCAACAACAAGCTTAGAGTGAAACCGTCTCAATATCATGCTAATGAGCCTGGACTACTGGGCGGAGCAGGGCCATAGGGAAGTGTCAACAACCTTAGAACTTAGCCCAGGGTGAGACGATACAGAGGTAACGAGCCCTATCAAGTATGAATAGGCCAAGATGTCTTCCAACCTTTAGTACCAAGAGAGGAGGGACTTAGAGGTTAACTTCTGGTTTGCTCTAAAGAGACTAAGATCAAAACGTCCGACACTTCAACTACAGAGTACAGATGAAGACTGAAGAATCTTTGCCTACGATGGACAACTCCTGTACACAGACGATTCTTACACATAGAAAATACTGAAAATGCTGCAGTTTCCATAAAAAATCCCCCTCAAACAACACAACATTTATGGAAAGTAGAGCTTTACTTGGTGCCATGATTGTAAGGTAAGGTTTGGCCCCTGGTCCAAGGCCAACTTGCCTAACCCTGATAGTGGCTCCCATAACAGGAGAATGCAAGAAATCGGACTCAGAAGCTTAAACGTTTGTCAGAAAATCGTAGACCCAAAATTCTTCAGTCTTACTACAGTCATACTCTGTAGTTTAAGTGTCTTACTCTAAAGATCTTCCTCAGCGAATAAAGACTTAAACACGTTTGTGGGTCTCTTAAGAGCAAACCAGAAGGAGTTAACCTCTAAGTCCCTCCTCTCTTGGTACTAAAGGAAACATCTTAGCCTATTCATACTTAATATGACTCGTTACCTCTCTATTGTCTCACCCTGGGCTAAGTTCTAAGGTTGTTGACACTTCCCAATGGCCCTGCTCTGCCCAGTAGTCCAGGCTCATTAGCATGACATTGAGATGATTTCGGTCTGAGGTTGTTGTGGTAAACTGGTTTCTGTCTCAGTAGGTTGTTATAGACTGGATCTAACTTAAACCTAAGTCCACCATTGCCATTCATAGATGGATTCTCTTTTTTTTTTAAACAAAATATGGCCTCTTTGACACCTCTCTCAAACCATCTACTTTCTTTCGATAAAACCTTAACTTCACTGTCCTCAAATGAGTGCTTGGTGGCTTTGAGATGGAGATGCAGAGTACAGATGTACAAATGGACAACTCCTGTACGACTGAGAACCTACACAGATTTGTCAGAAAAGTTTTAGTAAACAACAACACCACAGGTTTTAGATGACGCTGGCTATAGTTTGTTTGCAACTTCTATTGAAGGAGAAATTCTGTGTATGGAATTGTGTCCGACTGCTTTGTTTACAATGAATATACTGTATACACCATGATTTTTTTTGTATCTAAAAAGTTGTGAAAAAAAAAAAAAAAAGGCCAGCGACCTTTTGTTGCTATGCTTCTAAAAGGTCTTACAAAGAATTGGCCTCAGCATTGATCTGAAAGGACAGCACAGAAAAAGCTCGCACAGTTTGTGTACTTGCACTAACATTTGGCCAACATCCAAAAGAATGCCACACCATATGGTCCGCATCACAAGCAAAGATCTCCGAATCAACAAAAGTGGAAAGGTCAAGTCAAGTCAATATTACGCTCTAGTTTCTTGAAGTTTTATACATTTCATATTTAAACTTTTAATGTTTAAAGATGGACTCAAAGGCCCCGTTATTAAGAGGGTATGGGAGTCGTGTTTGTGCAGTGCTTTTCATATGTCAAGTCATTCAAAGTGCACCACAATTGACATGTTTTGTTCACTCCATACTCAATAGTGGCAAGCTGACAAAAGTGAGGGTCCAAATCCGCACAAACGGCTTCCGAGATCTGATCAGATCAGCACTCGCAAGGTGTTATGGGTAAATCAGTGAATACTTGAAGTAGGGCTGAAAGATGCATCGCAGTTTTAATGATTGCAGAAAAATCATACATTACACACTGCTATAGTGTGGGCTCGATGCCATTATTATATATTTTTTAAGTTGGGTCAGCAGTGGAGCAGATAGTAGAGAGGGTCGTTTCATGATTGGAAGGTCGGGGCCTCAAATCCCGGCTCCCATGGGTGAAGACTGTTATGTCCTTGGGTAAGACACTTCACCCATGTAGCCCTATATACAGTTGTGCCCATAAGTTTACATACCGTGGCAGAATTTAAGATAAGATAGGTCTTTATTGATCTCCCGATGGAGAAATTCACCTGTTACAACAACTCTTAAGACAGGATCACACAAGATTTCTGAAATTTTGTGTCCATTTTCCAGAGAATATGAATGATCCCACAAAACGTTTTTTGCACAAATTGTTGTAGAGGAACTGTGTTTACTCTTTTCAAATGATAATGAAACAGAAACTATTGAAATGACCCTGATTAAAAGTTTACATGATCGTCAAAAATCGTTCAGGAGGAAAGGAAAATTAACTTCAGCTGAAATATAGGATTCTCTGACCAACTGGACTCTCTGCAAAAATTATGTTTGTGATCAGGGACATTTGGTGAGTGAAAAAATGTAAACAAACAGGCTTTTTGACAATAAGTGGCTTCACACAACCACTAACCATGAGTGAGATAAAGGTTTTTTGTGTTATCATTCATATTCTATTCTATGGTATGTAAACTTTTGGCCACAACTGTTTGCATCTAAAAACAGACTTTCATTAGGATGTCTGTGCATTGATATTTTACATTTTATAAATTCATATAATGCCTCTGTGAAGATGACACGATGTTCTTAAATATTAGTGCCAGGGCTGATGAGGATTTAGCCTGAATCGCCCCCTACAGCCAACAGTGGGAATCACATGGTAAAAATAAACTTTCGCTTTGATTTAATCATGTGGCTTGTAGCGCGACGTTACAGAACGGCTCAGAACGGATCCGATATTGGATTAATACAGTAGCTTTAAAAAATGTACAGGACGCATTCCGGGGCGATGTTTTCAAATTGACGGATGATGTCTTGACCTATGACGTCCCCAGGGATCCCAGGATCTATCTGCTGGGCTTGCTACCCAGGGACCTGGTCCCAAGGAAGGACAATTACATCGTCAAAGTGATGATAATCGCAACAAAATAGGCCATAACAAGAAAGTAGTTAAGCTCAGACCCCCCTTGAGCGGAACAAGTAAGGGGAATCATTGAGGATCGCTCTATGGAGATTGACTTTCATTTTGAGACTCAAAGAACATTTGTACTACCAGTACTGGTCAAAATGAACCACTTTAGGTCAAGGATGCTTGGAGCAGTGCCCCCTATATTTTTGTTTAGTTTTGTAGCCTTTTTTGTTGTTGTTTCGTCTTTGTTCCTATTGTTTCTTTTTCTTTGTTCAAAAATCTTAAAAACGAAATAAATACTACAGTTTGGGGGCTTGAACAAAGACGTAATTGTTCCAGGACATTAAAAAACAAAGCGCTGCCGTAGTCAACATGAACGGAGCAACGCAAACAGGATTACTTCAAAACTGCGTGAATGAAGTGAAATACTGCTCCAGGTCTGTTTTGACGAGGGAACAACGTTATAACACGGTTAAAAGCTCAAAAAAGTTGATTTGATCTCCTTTAACAGATGATTTATAATTGAAGAGTTCATTTGCAAAAACAGATATCTCAGTTTTGAATTTGTTGCTAAATAGTTCTCGAAAAAGGACACCAAGAAAAGTAAAGTTGAATCAATTCCATCAATAAAAGTGACATTGTATTTCTGATTCACTAAAATGGATCATTAAAAACACAGCTACACAAAGAGAAAATTGCAAGCAAATGTTGATTTTTGTCTATGGCACTCATCTCTTTTTGCAAACGAACTCTCCAAGTGTTCTGCTAAGCCTTGATACGAGACTCTGTTTGCCTTCTGATTGCTGGCAGCGAGTGGGTTTCAGAATCAAAACAAACTGTCACCTCCTGTAAAATGTTTTTGTAATCGTGAAATAAATCAACAACACAATTACTGTAAAATAAATATTTGATTTGAACATTTTTAGACATTTCCTTCACGTCTTCTGACAAAAATGTATGACAAAAACGTAAACAAAACATCCTTCTTGAGCTTTGACGCAGCCAAATGTGCATAATGAGCTGTTTGTGCATAACACGAATCACCTTGATATACACAGAAATACATAGAAATACTGCATTCTAAAACATGAGCCTATAAAAAGTAGAGAACTATTTCTAAACTCGTTGCACGCCGGCTGGAGCTGCAGAACAAAGCCGTGTGAGATGAGCCCTGACAGAAGACGAGCACATGTCTGGGTGTGTCTTGTCTGCTCCTCTCAGCCTGTTTGACAGTCTCCTGGCTCTATAAATACTCTGTTATTGCCCACCTGTTGAGGATATACCAGACCCCGGTGAGCGCGCCAGCCAGCCACGATCCCGACAGGAGCCACGCTGTGAGATACAGAGCAATCACGTACACAGCCTGCAGTGAGAAGACCGTGTAGATGTAGAAATACACCGGCTCCAAATAGGACTGCAACAGACACAGACACAGACAGGGGAGGTCTATTAGCAGAGGATTTAGATGTTCACATTGTTCTTTTTCTCATCTGTTTGATCAAATTAGCGATATTTGAAAAGCACTATGAGGTGAATGCTGACAAAAATATATTTTTATACTGTTATGTGAGTACCGGCTGGGTACCGTTAAACAATACCAGTATGGTGAGAGAAACTGGACACAAAGGGCGCAGGGAGTCACTACTGCAAAAGTCGTTTTTTGGGGAAGGTGCTCTTTGGTGTTTGGAGAACAGAAACTTAAAAGGAAAAAAAGCAAAGAACCAAGGCACTCCTCCCCCAACTACAATTCTCTATTTACATTTTCTAAAAAGCCTTTATTGTACTGGGCTAATACATATTAAAATCTTTTAAAACATGTTGCTGGCTTCTTCCACGTGTATCGGCTCCAACAAAGCCTTTCTCAAGAAGTGAGGACCAGCGACTACGTCTTCCCTTTTACCAGCATGGTATTGAGAAATGATTTAAAGAACAACTAAACACTAAACCAACTTTTTTTTTGCTGATAAACTGTCTAAATGGGTACGTAATAGTATTATCTACATGTTCCAGGTAATATTTTGACATTTTAGTGCAAACATGCTGAAAAGTGTCCTTTATGCCTAAAACCGAGTGACTAACGCCCTCTAGAGGTTGAACTCGTAATGTGTATCTATTCCATTTGAATTTTGCGGTTAGCTGATAAAGTGGAAGTTGAGCTGGTGGTAGAAGTTGACGTCATCAGCTCTGCCACGCCTCATCATCCTCTCTAACACTGTGGCTCCTCCCCTCCTCCCCCGTAGCCAGTTGGAGTTGGATTAGTGAACACGCCTCTTTCACGGCAGATTTCAAATTTTTGGTGCGGTTGGAGTAAGGCTCTGAGACGCCCGTTTAGTCCCTCTTTAAGGTACTAAAACCATTGGTACTGAAAAACCATGTTCTTTTAGATTGCAAGTTTTAGCACCTGGTGGGTCCTGAGACAGCACTAAAGAAAATCTTGGTTAAAGTAACTGTCTTTAGTGCTTAAAAATCCTTTATTTGAAATCCTTTTTAAATCCTTTATTTTAATGGGACAAAAATAAAGGATTTTTAAGTCAGTAGTGCCTCAGACCCCTTCTGTTTTTTTGCAATTTAAGAGTTTCTTCTCTCGCATGAGGTGTAAAACACTTTTTTTTCTTGCATATGATTCTTAAAAATACAGTTATTTCTGTTCTTGTGACTCAGTATTAGTTTAAAATCAAGATATTCTGATATAATATTGTCAATATCCTGTAAGTAAACAGTGTATGTTTAAATCTTTGGGATTTGTGTTTAACTGGTAGCCCTGGAACAACTTCATGATCTTGAAGTAGCCCTTGGTTGGTGACTGTGGTATGGTGCTGCAGGGACAGTGCACAACAACACATAGGCCAAGACAAAGTTAAGAAAGATGCAGGTGCCAGGTTATAGCACAAAATGGCAATTTCCACCTGTAGTCCCTGGGCAATTTGATGCAACTTTCACACATATCTCCACAATCACCCCTAATGTTTACAGCTTTATTTGGACCACAGAAGAGAAGGCCGATTTGGCATTCTAGGTGACTAATAATTTAGTATAAGTATCAAAAGGGTATAGTCAAAGTACTAGTATCGTTAAAGTAGTGGCATTAAAAAAATGTGAGTAATGTTGCTTTAAAATTACGTGAGAAGTAAAAAGTAGTCATGCAAATAAAGGTATTTGCCGAAAATAAGACTCAAGTACTGTGTAACCGATTGATTGTAACATTACAATCACAGTACACAGTAATTTGTCTGAGAGAGGGAGAAAAAAAAAACAATATTGTGGTGTTGGTGTTTCAAATGTATCTCCAAAAAATATATATATATACACATATTGTTTTGTCAACTAGACTCACAATGGGAAGCACAACAAATGCTATTACTTAAAGTGAACAAAAAGAGTAAGACTTTTACTTACTACAAAATAATACTAGCTATACTACTAGATCAGTGGTTCTCAACCCACAGTGTCAGAACCCATCATTAATCTATAATGCCTAAAATATTGTATTTTCCTACTAAATGTAGTTGAATAAGCAATAAATAATATAAAGCTAAAATTATGATCAAAATAACTCTAAAAGACTGTTGGTGCGTTTTAGCAAATAATGTTGCCCAGGAGAGGCCACGACTAGGGCTGTCACTAACGATTATTTAGGTAATCGATTAATCGGCCGATTATTTTTACGATTAATCGATTAATCGGTTGGCGCAAAAAGGTGCATGGAAAGTGTAATTGTTAAAAGCTTTTTGCACATGAAGCTAAAGTGACACCGTTTGAGGACGTCTTGATGGAGTAAAGTTAAAGCTAATGTTTTGTAGGATGCTCTTTGTACAAGTTCCACATGTCATTCCTCATTTAAAAGCTAAGAACCTCTAAAATTCACTCTGGGATTGTAAAAGTGAGAGCGAGAGAGTCCTCTTTCTGCTCGGATTAGATTATGATCCAAGATTTGGAACAATCAGAGCAAAAATATTTGCAAAAAAAGAACCAATGCCTTCAGAGTCAACATAGTTTTTTCACAAAAAATACAAAATTTTGATGTAATTCTTACTCTGTCTGAGTCTGTATATCCCAGAAATGATTAATCGATTACTAAAATAGTTGACAACTATTTCAATAATCGATTAGTTGACGATTAATCGATTAGTTGTTTCAGCCCTAGCCACGACCCA
>OMNZ01118549.1:0-15049 GCA_900303255.1 Lesueurigobius sanzi
CAGCTGCAGGTGATGGAAGTCACACCTGTGTCAGTCTGTGTTGCCAGATAAGACGGTGAACCTCCACTTTGGAGGACACCTGTTGAATAGAGCACAGCTCATTTGAAACCTAAGTTCCTCTCATACTGTATATGTCACGCATGGTCCAACTATGTTAAGTGTTTGCTGCATCATGTCCTCTAACTTTGAAAAGTGTTGTTTTGAACTCAATCTAGTGTGGACCATGTAGATTAGAACACTCAAAAGTGTGTGGATTTGCTGTGTATGAACACAACCAATAGGACTATTCCATTCTGTCTTCGTTGTGTACAGTGAACATATGGCTATAAAGAAACTGCAATATGGAACATCTTTAGAAGTGTTGCACCATTTTACAGCTTTGTGACTTTGTGCTACAGTAGTAACACATTGGCTGCTCTTCACACAGCGCGCTGGAGTGTTTACAGAGGAGTCCCTCTGTCTCTCTCTTGCTCGCAGTGAGTTGAGACTAGCAGCAGTGGTTTAGCCAGCCCACACTCCAAACAGAGCTGGTTCTCTGCCCTTCTGCAGAGAAAGCGACGGAGGCACACATCAACACAATCTGACCAGGTCCTGTCAATAAAACTGGGCCAATTTTCTTCCTTGTCAAAGATCCACAGGAGACACTGCAAGAAAAACCTCAATCTTTTCGCTGTTCAGGTTTTGGGCCGGTTTACTCTCTTAACATACTGTACATACTTTCACCTGGATCCTTTGTCCTTTTCTCACCAGGTGCTTGGCAATTGCCCCGTAGCCCTTTCCAGCTTTGTGAAGGTCTACAATTTTGTCTCTGGTGTCTTTTGACAGCTCTTTGGTCTTGCCCATGTTGGTAGTTAGACTTTTGACTGATTGTGGGGTGCACAGGTGTTTTTATGAAAGCTAAGAACCTCAAACAGGTGCAACTAAATTAGAATCATGAGCAGAGTGTTGTTGGACTATTTAAAAGCAGAATAACAGGTCTTTGAGGGTGAGAAATATGGCTGCTAAGCAAATGATCAAATACTTATTTGACACAGTAATATACAAAAATATTGTTAATAAATCATACAATATGATTTCCGGATTTTTTTTTTGTCTCTCACAGAGGAATTGCACCAACGATGGACATTTTTAGACCCCTCCATGATTTCTAAGTGGGAGAACTAGCTAAATCACAGGGTGACCAAATACTTATTGGCCTCACTGTAATAACAGGCCACCTTTGAGGTTGATATTGACTGAAGGATGGTTGCTTTGATGAGTGTCAGAGCTGCTAATGTTTGACCCGGACCATGGTACATATTGTAGATTGAAAACAACAAAAAGATAAGGGTTAGAAGAGACCGGTGATTCCTTACAGTGATGAGCAGGTCATAAGTAGCTACTGTAACGCCATCATTTCTCTCACCATAACTAACAGTGTTTAGTGCTTGTCTTTATTCAATCTTGATTCTCCTGAAGTCTGTTGTTTTTCAGTCTTCTGAAGGATCATTTGTTCTGTTTCATCCATAAGCTATCATGTTTGTTTGGAATCAGTTGTGGAGTCAACAGACTGTTAGGCAAAGTAGCAAACAAGTGGATTTAGAGATTGGTGTGACAATTCTCATCACATTTATACAAAGAGAGGTCAGTGTGTATTCCATTACAGCATTTTCCTTGGATGTCATGTCATTACAATACATTAAATTGCCACACACTGACCTAGGCTGCCTGTGACCACTGTGGTGTGTCAGCAGACTGCCCTTGGCTCATGGAATTAACCACCATAAGATCTAATGGCAATATTACGCATCTGAGATGGGAAGCGCAGCTTGTGCAGACACAGGGAGGAGGACTGTGAGCTGTGTGCATGGTGCTGGGTCTCTTATTATGAACAGTGCTGTTGGCTCAGACAGCAGTCACTGCCGGTCTGGGCAAGAGGAGGAGGCTGAGAAGAGAGAGAATTAAGAGTAAATCGAATGAAGTCTCAGAATATGAGCCAGGGATGGATGCTGTCTAACTGTAACCCCAGGATTACACCATAAGTGTGTAGACCACCTAAACTGTGATAATCCGTTCAAGAACACATTTGTAAACATATATTTACATTGTAGTACTGTAAATGTTTAATTGACAAAGTAATTCAATCAAAACATAACTGCTAATGTCTAGTAGGTGCAGACAGTGACGCTGTATATGCATTAACCCTTCTGTAAATTAACCAGAATTAGCCAAGCTGTTTTTCACCTGCTGTAATAAATGCACTTCCTCTTTGCTCCTTGATCTCAGTTGTCATAGAAACAGCACAGGTGTATGTGTTTCGGCTCATATCATCTCAGGTCTAGTTGCTGAGTATCTAAGGTCTGGGTCTGATCCATCAGATGTGTCCAGACTTGCTATTTGGTGGAAAACTTGGATTTCCTTAACAGAGATTAAAATCTGGCAAAGTACCGCACACCCTTGAAGTGCCCCAGGCCTCACTTTTACAAAGTACAAACACTCTTGCGACGGTAAAAAGATGAAGAGGTTTTCGGCAGTGACTCTGGATTATATGCTGCAGTAAAGTGAAGGTGTCTTGGGTTTGTCAGCTCCCGTTGTTTCAGAATTCATATCATCAGTGTGGTGCATCTTAAAAGAGGATTTTCTGTGAACCCTTCAACTTGGCTCATTGGGCCCTAGGCCATAGTTTGCTCAAAACCACACATTTCTTGTCAACACAAAGCACATTAACGTGTGGTCCCATACAGCGTTGTTCTGTCATGCTGCGCTGGTCACAGAACACTAATGTACCTTTGAAGTAATCCAGGTGCATTCGATTTGGACTCAGCATCATCTGTGTGTTCAGCTCGAAACCACAGCAGAGCCTCAACTCTTTGTCCTGTTGTTTAGAGTGTCTGATTGATTGAACCTGCTCTGGGTTTGGTAAAAAGGCTTTTCGGGTCTGGAGAGCCCTGATATCGGTAAACAGGCCACAGTGACTGCACTATAAATGCACCATTTGAATGTATTATTAGGATGACTTGTTTTGTTGTTAATAACAGGTACCTCAGTGTTTCCCAACCTTTTGGAGCCATGGTACATACAGTATTGTACATTAGAAAAATCACACCACCAAATAAAAATGTCATAAAATAATAATCTAGTCTCAATTTACTTACTCAGTGTGAAACTTGGGCCTGTTTAGTTGAACACAAAGCTGATATTCTGCAGGAACTGAAGAAAGACACATAATTGAGACCATTGAATACCAAGAAGTTGGCTGATCTTCAGCAGCAAACCTGATGAGTTTTCCTGGCACACTTACGTACCATGGGAGACTGGTTTGGCAATGATGTCAACTTTGTAATTCATGACAAAGTTAACATTTTTAAATGTACAGTTGTGTTCGTTTTTTGTGGGCAAGGTGTTAGGTGTCCCTGGACAGAAGTGGCTATATCATAGACAGCACAAAGATGTAGATTTGTCTTGCATACCATCCCTTTATTATTGAATGCCATAGACAATGAAGCTAAATGTCCAGTGAAAATATCCATTGGTGAAACATTGGGACAAAATTTCACTGAGAGCACAAAACAGATCTATTTTAGCAGCTTAGAGTCGTATGTCGTAGGCCACCCAAAATATCTCAGAAGAGAAAACAAGCACACGATGATTGGTTTTGACGTCATTTATGATTTTGAGTGTGAAGTGGGGTCTTAAGCCAGTGGTTCCCAACCTTTTTTGTCTCACGTACCCCTTGGGCCTTTCATTTACACTCCAAGTACCCCCTGCTTCGATGGTTTTCTTGATTAGTTAGAAAGTGAATGACAAAAACTCCAATTTACCAGGTAAAAGACAGATAACTACTCACAGAATCTCACCCTTTACAGTTAAATGTTTTAAAATCTCTTTTCTTTGACCATAATAATCAAAAATACAATCTATTTCCTATATCTTATTTTTGATCTGAAATTATTCCAAGTACCCCCTGCTAACCTCTCGCATACCCCCAGGGGTCCCCGTACCCCTGGTTGGGAAACACTGTCTTAAGCCATGGAAAAAATAACAATAGGAGTTGTAATGTATTGTGTGCATTGTGTGTATAGTATTTTTCTTTAAAATGTTTATTCAACTTAGAACCATGTCAACACATGCACTAGAGGCCCCTCAGTTGACAGATTTGCATGAGTGCCCCTGCTCCCCTACAATAGCTATAGCACTGTGTGAGTAGATTTACGTCAGAACAGATATCAGCTGACAGATCATTTCTTTGCTGTCCCTTTTCGCTGACTGCTCTGGGGAGTGCGCTGGGAACACGCCAGACGTTTTTGGCTGCAATAAGGAGGACAGAGCAGAAATGCACACTCGCCGACTTTGGACAGAGTCAAATTGAGCTTTGTTGGAACAACCAAACAGGAAAATATCTGTCTTGTGTACGATGAGGTCATTGTCGAGAAACACAAAATCAGTTCATCTGTGAGCATTGACCCACATTATCTTTAAGACTTTGATTTGCAATAGAATGTACAGGTGATTTCACAGCTTTCACACTTTTGTCAAGGGAGAAAAATAATAATAAAGAAATACTACAAAAAAACATCAGGTGTATGGTCTTATAAAATGTGGTTTACCTCAATAAAACTGTAACTTTTCCCATGTCTAAATATAGGAGCAATAACAATTACTCTGGAACTGCGGGGGCGGGTAGGTTGGTACATGAGGACAATGGAACACCAAACATTTTCTTTCAACAGAGCCTTTGCTGGCCCTTTGAACACAGTGGGCCTCATTCATGAATATTTTTAAGTTTTTAAGTACAACTTTAAGAAGTTTCTGGAGAATCTTAGGTCTGATTCACAAAGTGTTAAGAGAGATGCCCCAAATTCATGAACGTAACACTAAGAACACCACTCCTCATGTAAATACAAAGACACACCCTTTAAACTTCCATATATGGGCATGCAGTACTCATTTACATTTACTCGAGTACATGTCAGCAACTTTTTTGAAGTATTTAATACTGGAAGTTACTATTTTTTAAACAATGTTAATACTATATTTTATGTAAAGTACCTCCTCATCATGACATGCCCAGAGCAGCAACTAACAAGCAGCAGCTGTCACCTGTGAAAGTTTGATTCAGACTAAACTATCTCTGCTCTATACCAGGGGTTCCCAAACTTTTTTGGCCGCGACCCCCAAAATGAACATCTGAACAACTCTGGACCCCCCACTGTAAAAAGTAAGTTCCTCTTGTAACTATTTCAAGTGGAAAAACATTAACAATATATATGTATTATTGCATTTTTATTGTTATTTGGCCCCAATTGATAAATATATGTTGTCCTAAACTAAATATTACATTAACAAATACTGTTATTTTGTCTTTCTATTTTATCTTGAATTCATCTGGGGACCCCCAAGTTAGGGCCTCGCGACCCCCTTGGGGGTCCCGACCCCCACTTTGGGAACCACTGCTCTATACCACCTCTGATCACTTTCTTTCTCTCAAAAAAAAAGTAAAAAAAAAAAAAAAAATGTAATGAAATAATTTGTAGAAAAATGCTTCTCATGTTGTGTAAGACTTAGAATTTTTGGTTGTATTTTAACTGTGATAATATTCTAAAACTGCAGTGTATTGTAAAACTGTGTGTAAGAGTCCTCCTGACTGTTCTTCCAGACAAACTCTTTCAGCTAAGAACATATTTTGTGAATGCCAAAAAAGGCCTTAAGGACAAATGTGTGTGTAAGTTTGTTTCATGAATGAGGCCCAATACATCTCTGATTAGAAAAACATAATCGTCCTCTTGCTTTGGATCCTTCAAACATAAGCAGCAAACAATGATTTTCACAGTGTTTTACAGCAATAGTAAAAACCATAAAATGCAATAAAGAAGTGAGATGCTGAGTGCATGTCCATATACAGTACACACAGCGCCTTGAATAATGGGCAATAATTTACATGACACGGCAGGGGCCTGTGTTAGGAGTGCAGATGGAATGTGACCGCAGATCCATAAGGCCACATCATGCCGCATCATGGCTTCACAGAGCTGTGTGTGTCTGCTGTCTGATTTGTTATGACTGGCATCACTGTATAGTCCACAAACAACAGCACTGCAGTGGCGTGTGCTAAATATGTAGCTAGTAGCTACGATCTCATTTTGAGCAGCATTAAGGTTAAGGTTAAGGTTAAGGTGAACTTTATTGCCCCTGTAGAAATTTGTCCTCTGCATTTGACCCATCCTTCGATGCCGCTGGGGCAATCTGTCAGGAGCAGTGGGCGGCCGCAGTGCAGCGCCTGGGGACCCACCTCCAGATGTGGAGCCAGGCTCATGGTCAGAAACACCTGGCTGGAGGATTTAACCTAATGAAATTTTAAATTTCATAGATTCAAATATGCTCTGTCTGAGCTTTACATGCAGAATATAATAAATTACATTTTGTATTACTCAATGTTGAAAAAGGACTGTAAAAAGTTGCTGATATAATGCAATGACCGCCTCAGGTGGTATTTGAATTAATTAAATTAAGCCATTTCTTCATTTCCTTTTATTTTTGAAAGCCATAAGCCACACAGACTTGTTTGGGTTGCTACAGATAAGGCACTTAAATTGTCTGGAAAGGACT
Source organism: Lesueurigobius sanzi (assembly GCA_900303255.1). NCBI lineage: Eukaryota > Metazoa > Chordata > Actinopteri > Gobiiformes > Gobiidae > Lesueurigobius > Lesueurigobius sanzi. The sequence goes on from OMNZ01118549.1 coordinate 6,586, forward strand.
GTCTTGTAAAATGCTATTTCTCAAAGGTGGACTCTGACACTCAATTCGCCTTTCTTATCATGGAGCTGTTTCCTCTCCACACTCACCTCATCATTTTCCGTTTAGTCTTTTCAGTGGCTGTTTCCTCAAGTCTCTACATTGTCTGTTTTCTGCCCAGACGAGCCTTTTTGGATAATGAGCAAAGGTACTTAAGTTACTAGCCAAAGAGAACCAACCATCTTCATTCTCCCAAATGAATACATACAGTATCCGATGCCAAGTTCCAAGATGTTGGATTAAAAAAATAAATATGTTACAATTTCTAAAGAATTGAGAGCACTCACTTTCCCCTACTCAGCAGAGAGGTTCACTGTGGTGTACTGGACACCCCATCAGCCTGCTCATGCACTGATACATGCACTTGACACACAGATCAGGCTTATCTCTTCTGTCCAGGCCGCATTTCCCCAAAGAGCTCCCCCTCGGACCCCAGGAGGGAGCAGAGCAGATAAAACACATGAAGCCTCCCATATTCCTCTCAGGTCATGTACACTCCAGCAGGATCTTTTGTTAATAATGTAGATAAAGAATTTAGTCAGTGGAAGTCACAGCATAGTTTTTCTCTCAGATATGTGAGATTAAAGCTTGTATTTTCTTTACATCTTTCCTTTAGGCAGTGTTTATGTGATGTCTTCAAGAACGTTGGTCTATAAGAACGTCAAAGAGACTGCAAGTGACACACTGTATATTTGCATAACCTTTACTGTTTTTGTTGTTGCAGCCAAAGCCTTGAATGAGGACAGACTCTGCACTGTCAGCCACTATTCTGTGGGAGTTCTCCGTTAGAATATTTTGAACAGAGGGGGGTGACTGAGCTGGACACATTGAATTTTCAATGGAAGAATTGTCATTCATTGATGTCTGCGGCAGCACTCATCCAACTCTCCCCCAGCAAAAGCTCAGACATGCGTGTAACTGTAAAATCGCCATAAGAAAGCATATTGCAAACAAATAAGTTTAACTAGGACTTTAGTTTGACAAGGATCAAAGCTTTTTTTTGAATCCTCCACAAATACCAAATTAATTTTCTCATTTGTCAGCCTAACTGCCTCGCTGTGGCAGGCGATGAGAAAGCTTATCAATTCATGTTCAGCAGAAGTGAATCCATTAAAGTCGTGCCGCTCATAGCTGCAGGAGAGACTAATTGCCTTCCAAATGATCAGATCAATGGCATCACAAAACACCTCTACCAAAAACAACACATATGTAAGTGGGGAGCTAGCTAGGCCCTAGCTGCTAGGGGTTTAATCAGTGAAAAGTTACATTTCACACACAGGTGAAGCTAAGAATTCTATTAAATTCATAAATGAACAGTGGCAAAAGTGTAATGTCTTATTTCAACAGACAGTACTTTTGGTAGAATGATTTGTCAACAATAGCTTCAACAAAGCGGTAGCTAATTCAAATCACTGCAGACAGACAACTTTTTTATTTATTTTTTATTTTGAAGGATACAAATATCTGAGGTGAGATAGTGTGTGATGTGTGTGTTTCTGTGACTGCTTTGCTCTGTTCCTTCAATCTATCACACCAGTCCAAAAGTGTTCCTGAAACACTTTTCACCGTTCTTTTAGTAAGACAGTTGCTTTGTTTACCTGCCAGACTAGTTTCGGCTAACTTCCTGTAGCCTTCTTCGGAAGTCGACTAGTCAAGTCAGCCGAAACCGAGGTCAGGCAGGTAAACAAACCTCCTGTCTTACTAAAAGAACGTTGAAAACTGTTTAAACTAAGAAGACAGTATGAACTTTTTCAAACGAATGTTCCTGAAACAACTGATTTACAAATTAAGCACTGAGAAAACGTTTTTGTGCTTTGGAGACGCCCCTATTTTTGCCCCTATTTTTGCATTAAACAGGCCATGTGATCAAAAAAACTACAGGAGAAGATGAAGAAGAATAAATGAACAGGAAGTGGAATAGAAAGAGCATTGTGGGGCATTGCGCAGCAGGTGCCTCCAGAGGTCTGACAGCATCTGAAAACATCACACAATTCCTCAAAAGTTTAGCCTTTTAGAAGTTTTGAATCCGCTCAGTATGATTTACCCCAAAGTCACTTCATCCAATTGCCTCATTGCTTCAACACCTTTGAGTATTATTGTGTTACATTTTGTTATAATTTACATTACATGTGTTGCCATGTCGGGGTCAGGGACTACACACAATATGTTTTCACACATTGATTGCATTTAAATAGAGAATCAAAAGATGAATGTGCAGACTTTGTGGACTCAATCAGCAAACAACTGGATTTCTCCCAGAGTCCACAGAGTTTTGTTGCCCGTGGGCCTCCGTTTGAAGTTTTGACAGCATCCATTTCTAGATTGCTACTTGTATAATTCAACCATTTGATCATTTAATATCATTTGGGAAATTGTGAAACTTCTTACATGTTTGAAATCAAATTGAAATTGGTTTCTTAACATCAATACTGCAATCTATTCATTGTTGCAGCAACTATCACATCATCTTAAAAATAAACAACTATTATAATGTGCACAGCTAAATAGAGAAAATGCTGCATCTTCATAAAAAGAGCCTGATATAAGAGACCTCCAACAGTGAAAGAGGCCAGCTCTAGCTGCACTCAGTGTCTCATGTCCTCATTTCCTCACAGCAGTTTAATTCACCCCTCACTGCTTGAAAGTTAATGGCACAGCTTTCAAAATTTAATTGCCTGTGCACAGAAATAGATTATGTGTTCTTTTCCACTGACCCCCATAATTTATTACGGGAATCCATTCCATATACGCTTCTGACCAAAACCTATGTGAGTCCTTTGACTGATCTCACAAGTATGACGTCCAAAGTAATGATTTGTTTTTGATCATTAAAGTTATATATACCTGGTTCCCTCGTCAAAAACATATGTGGAATAGTATTTCACAGTTTGAGTAATCCTTGGGTAATCCTGTTCACTTTAGTTGATTCTTCTTCTGAGGTTGAAGCTCTGTGATCTGTACAGATCATTTGGATCATTGTTAAAACCTGAAAGTGTCTGGATTGGCTCTGTTTGCTCATGTGCAAAAGGAGCAGCAGAGTCATTTGCAAATGTTTTACTCACGCAGGAGTCTGTCTTTCATATCAGATTTGAGGCTCTATTACTGTAACATGCTCACCAAAGGCTATTAGCTTGCACTCGCTGTTTGTCTTGATGTATGACCCCAGTGATTATCATGTTATCCCCACTGCTGCCTGCAGGGTAGTCACAGGCAAACTCACCAGCCCTGGCCTCTGTATTTCAGGGTTACTATCTTATCCTTACAGACACATTATTGCAAATTATAACATGTAAAATATCAGTGCTGAGATTCAAGATTCAAGATTCTTTATTTGTCAAACCAAGTGAATGGTTCGAAATTATGTTTCTCTCATCCTTGATTGTGGAGCGGGGGGAGGGGAAAGAGGGGAGGGAGGGGAGGGAGTTCAGCTTCCCGATGGCCCTGTGTACAAAACTGTTCCTCAGTCGACTGGAACTGACCCGTAGATTCCGCAGTCTCCTCCCTGAAGGCATCACCCTGAAGAGGCACCCAAAGGATGTTATAAGTGAAGAGAAGATTTGCAAAAACAGATAAGTGCCATTGACAAAAATCAACGAAAGCTTGTAGTTTTCTCTTTGTGTAGCTGTGATTTTAATGACCACATCCATTTTAGTGAATCAGAAATATTAAACCACATGTTGCTGATGGAATTGATAACTGTTTACTTTTCCTGCTGTCCCTTTTAGAGCACGGTGATAAAAATCTAAAACTATTTAGAAGCAAATTCAAAACAGAGATATCTGTTTTTGCAAATGAACTCTTGAAGTCTGTTTTATGCCCCTTATGCAGGATATGGCCACTTTAGTTTATATATATTTAATTATACAATAATGACAGAGGGCAACAGTTTGCTAGGATGCAGTGATGTATTTGCCCACTGTGCTTCCCCTGGCAACATCTAGCCTTTATCTTAGAAAAAGAGAAAAAGCAGTTGTTCATGATGTCACTGGAAATGCAATTTTTTTATTTTTTTATTTATTCGAGCAATTTAAACAGAACAAAAAACATCCATGTGAGTTACATTTTTCATATGTACATCAGGCATCACATGTTCTCAACACAAATACAATGGATACGTAATCATAATATACTGTATATTTGCTCGAAAGGGAGTGGGATGAAGTAACACTTATTTATCCCCACCCCCATTTTTGAATATAATATTGATGATGAATCTATGGTCCTACAGTATGTCAAAGTGAACATATTTTTGCATAGCGTTGCATTCAGACCACCACAATCTTAACTGGAGATCAGAGCAGCCTATGGCATTTAGGACATTGTTCTGCTCTTTCCCCATTTGCATGATTTTATTTGATTTAATGTAGTGTAAGGAATGCAATTATAATCAGCGTTCAATGTCCCTGATGTTAACGGACATAGCTGCTCAAACGAATCATCAAGAAACTTGCCAGTCTAGACTTACTAATCATGTTAGAAAGGCTGTTTTATTGCACTCTGAAAGGTTCCCTTAAGGACTGTAGAAAGTTTAATAGAGCTGCAAAATAGTGCATATTAAAATATATAGCTGCATAAATCTCTGTAAACTCTTTGGCTCCTTTTTCTCAAAAACTGTCCAGCTGCTTCAAACGGTCTCAGGAGACCACTGTTGCTTTGCAGAACTGTCACACACACACACACACACACACACACACACACACACACACACACACACACACACACACACACACACACACACACACACACACACACACACACACACACACACACACACGCACACACACACACACACACACACACACACACACACACACACACACACACACACACACACACACACACACACACACACACACACACACACACACACACATAAAAATACACACACACACACACACACACACACACACACACACACACACACACACACAAAACCATTATTTCACTCATGGTTAGTGGTTGCGTGTTATCATTCATATTCTATGAAAAATGGCCAAAAGATTTAAAGGGTATGTAAACTTATGAGCACAACTGTATATACAGTATATATAATTACTGTTATAAGACTAATCAATACAGCTAAACAAAGTCAGATTGTATATGGAACGTGGATATGCAATCCCATTTGTAAGCCAATGTTATGATCAAAATAGGCAAATTTATTTGTAGAGCACAATTCATATGCGAGGCAATTCAAAGTGCTTCACAAGAAAGCAGATGAAATCAATCAATAAAACAAACATAATCAGTAACTAATTACATTAAAAGTGAAGAGTGCAGATAAAATACTTCAGTTATGCACAGTTAAAAAGAACTGTTTTCAGCCTCGATTTAAACATGGTCAGAGTTGAGGCCTGTCTCACACCTTCTGGACTGTTCCAGATTGTAGCTGCATAAAACTGAAACACAGCCTTACCATGTTTAGTCCTGACTCTGGGGACCAGCAGAAGACCACTCCCTGAGGTTGTTAGAGCTGAGATGGTTCATATGGCACTAAAATATGAATAGAAAATGTAGCATACTGCAGTGGGTGTTAAAAAGTCAGAAGTTCTGTGTTATTAATAAACCAGAGACAGAGAAAGACTGAGGAATGACGACGGCACAGCCCCTCTCCAGTTCAGAACTCAGGGGGCGAAACAACTCAGAGCTCCAGCTCTGTATAAAGTGACAGTGACAGCAGCTCAGAACCACACAACATGAATATATTTATCAATGGGATTCACTAGTGGGAGTGTTGGGTATAATTAGAAAGCACCAAATTGACTGTGATGGATAGAACAGCACAGAAGAAGTGATCAGACTAAAATTTAAAAGTTCATCATAACATTTTAACTAAACTCACATTTTATTCTATTTATGGAATTTATTGTACAAAAGTAGAGTATTTGTCAGAGTACTGCAGTGCAGTCTCTGGCTCTGCTATGCGTCAGGTAGTACATTATGAACACCAGTGGTGTGTGGTCAAGGCCTTCTCTGCTGGCCTAAATCATTTTGAGGAAAAAAGTTTCATAAAATCATATTATTATTTATATTTTATAACTTGTAACACCCATTTCTGTTATATTGTCAACCAATCAGATTTTTGAGATGAAAATGGTGAAGGCTGTCCTCCATATAAATCAATGGGTTAGGTACCCTCTAGCCAATCAGACGTGAGGTATTATGTCCTTCTAGATGGTTTATGACCGCAGAATCTTAATTGTGTGGATATAACCTCATGTCAAACTGAAAAAAGCTGGCAAGCTTTATTTCAATCAAAAGCCCAAAAGATCAGGATGAATGAGAGTGAGTTTGTGAGTGCGAATGTGGGACAACGGATGGAAATTAGCCCAAGGCTACAATCCAGAGTGGTGCGTTTACATGCATGCTCATGTGCATGCACTGTCCCAACCATCCATCCATCTTCTTTGGCTTATCCGTTGCTGGGGCAGCAGTCCCTTATGGCTCCTCCTGCAGGTGGTGGGTCCACAGGAGAACGCTCCTTCAGCTCTAGGTGATGTCACTGGCCTGATGATCATGAGGAGCTTCTGAAGCTCTTGGTCCTCTCCTGTTTGCCCTGGGAGAACCTACCAGGAGCATATGCCTCAGACAACAGAGCTCCTAGGTTCATTCGGCTGCTCAAACCCCTCCACCACGACAAGGACCGTCCCAACCAAATAATCAAAACAAACAAACACTGATCCAAACATTTTATTTTTATGTAAAAGTGGTGGAAGGAGGAAAATGATGTAGTTGTACTGCAGATATAAAAGCCAACCCATTATCTAGACGACCTTTTCAAGAAAAGTCATAGATTTTGTGTGACATTTGTGTGCGATTATAAGTTCATTTGGGTCATAAGGAATAATGGACTATAATATAAGTTAAACACAGTCTGGTATATTTCACTTTAGGGCTGAAGAGAGCCTGTTTTAAAGGTAAAGGAATAATTAAAGACTAGAATACTAGAATAAAAGTCGGTAGGTAATGCTGTGTTGCAACATTAGAGCAATCGACTTTCGCTCAGTTGATCGCACAACAACACTATACTTTCATTTTCAATATTAAGAACATTGTGATCATTATATTTAGATTTTTTAATGACATCGCTGTGTGTGTACTAGTAGATGTTTACATTGTACCCTCTACTGCAGCCATTCCCAAACTTGAGAGTGTTGTGGCCCCCCTCATACATCCAGAAATCTCTTGACGCCCCCTAATGATAAGAATTTATATTATTTAGAAGAAAATGTCATGGTTTTCCAATGGTTTTCACTTCATTTTACATATTCAATACAAGGAAACAGTGATAATAGAGTAAATTTGATTACATATGACCAAATTCATATAAAGTGCTCTACTGTATCCGCTCTCTGTCGTGTACATTTTAGTTCACACAATAGCTTTGACACTTCATGTTATAGCGACAGTATTTGTTCTTTCCTTTAGACTTCTTGCGTTGACATTGTTCACACTGTGCAGTTTGTAGTCCACACGTTCAATGCAGAATGTGTGATGCTCTGTGTTGTTTCGAAACTATCAGAAGTGTATTGTGACGGTTCTGCCGGGAGTGTCGGGAAAACCGTCTTTTGTAATCTGAAAACAAGCTCTAAACTAGATTGCATCCTATGGAGAGAGTGGTCTTTGTCGTCTTTCGGACACTGTGTGGGTCCAAATGAGAGCAGCAGCAGCACAAGAGAGAAACCCCATCTGTGGTACAGCCCTCTCACTTGGGTACAATATGACTTGATTCTGACATTATATTCCCAGTTCCATCCTATAAAATGTCTTTCAACGACTGCTCCCTCAAAGCATCGTGACAACATACCGAAGCTTCCCTGGACATTTGTCTCACTGTCACAGAGACTCAACTATGAAGTCAGTGGTAAATATCCATGCAAGCAATCAGTATGTGTTCCACTGGAGGAATACAATCATAGATTCTGTGTTTCGTAACATAGAAGCTTGAGACAAACCATATGAACTTCGGGCAATCAGTTGGACTTAACCCACTGGACTGTGAGAAACCTAATAATCGTGCCGTAATGAGTAAATGTATCAGCGGAGTGAGAGGTGAGAGGGGATTCTTAGTGATAAAGTAATAGGACTGGGCTTTTATTAAGCACAGTATTGGATTTAATTATGGTAGCAATCAAGAGCTATTCATCACCGAGCCACATTACTGCGACTCGCGTGTAATTGAAGCAGAATTACACAAATACAATCTGTGCCGTTCAGGTTATTTGCCTTTTGTTTGACACCAGATTGCGAAAACCGGTGCACTGGGCTCAAAGTGCAAACAGGGCTTGGACTGTGACTACATGGAAAAGGAAAGAAACAATACAATACGGAACAAATAGTGGAAAGAGGAAAACAATATGGCACAAGAATGGAGCAATTATAAGTACTTTGTTTAAAGTCATTGCAGAATGTGGAAGGAAGACTTGTA
>OMNZ01118615.1:3700-14277 GCA_900303255.1 Lesueurigobius sanzi
GAGATGTGAGATGTGGAGAGGTGGAGATATGGAGATGTGGAGATGTAGAGTGGTGGAGATGTGAGATGTGGAGATGTGGAGATGTAGAGTGGTGGAGATGTGAGATGTGGAGATGTGGAGATGTAGAGTGGTGGAGATGTGAGATGTGGAAATAGAGCCAGGTAGAAGAATCTAGAATATAAAAAAATATGAATCCACCCTTTTTAAAACGTCCTACATAATTCCATGTGTTCATTAGTTGAATGCCTTCAATGAGAATCACAATGTAAATAGACTTGAAAACAAAATAAAAAGTGACACCAAACTTTTTTTTTTTTGAGTGGTAGTGTATGTATAATTTATTATTTTCTTTTCCTTTTCATTGCCAGTTGTTGACAATCTATGATATTGTTTGTCAATGTCCACATTTGTGAATGTAAGTGTTGTCTGTATATTATGTGTTTTGTTTCTTTCTTTTTTTTATGTCTCTTCTCTTTTTGCTATATTTGTGTGATTGTACTTTTGCTTTTTTTGCTATAAAAAAGTATATATGTGCAGTAAATTGAATAACACATTGCACATCTGTTTTACCTGTACTATCAATGTACTATCAATGTAAAATCAATGTACTATCAATGTAAAATCATTGTAATATTAATGTAATATTAATGTAATATTAATGTAATATCAATGTAATATTAATGTAATATTAAACGTGAGTTTTGTTCAGGCCTGGTGTCAAACAGAAGTCTGGTGTGTACTGTACACCTCGCCCTTGTGTGAGTGCATGGTTAAAATATCTGTTATTGTAAACACGATGTCTTCATAAAGGAAGTGAGAGCTTTTATCAGCTGCCGTGGCTCCGGGAAAATCCAAATCTGAAAACTCATATTTACAGATTTAAACATCGTCAAACACTAATGTAAACAGGACTTTAAAAGGGAGACACTACAATCTCTTAATATATAAACTGTCACCTGGAAACAAATAAATGACCAAATCTTCACAATTTAAGGTGTTAAACTATTGCACAGATTCAACATTTCTCCAAAGATTTACACAGACAACTGTAACTTCAAAAGCCACTTTCTCAACATTCATTTTTCTCACACTCCCGCAACAACATCTCAAATTTAGCAGCACCTACAGCCATCAAACCCTCCAGGCTCGTACTTAACAATATTGTCACGGCTTGTTCAGAGGGACTTTTCAATATTTAATTCCTCGCCTGATTTATTCAGCTTTGAACCAAAAAAAACAAGGATAAAATTAGAATTTTTACAGATGTATTCACTTATTGCCAAAATCCCCTGTGAATAAATTTTATAACTACTAGATCAACAAAATAAAACCTTAAATTTAAACCGAGCTTTATCCGTTTATATTTTGCTGCCAAAAATATAGGCACTTTTGACCGTTGCAATATATTTTCTTCTCAAATTCGTGTCACCAATACACAGCAAAAGATTCATATTAACATCATCATGAAGGAAAGCACAACAGAAACACACAATATTACAACTCTCTGGCCCTCGATTGAACTGAAAAAGGAGTCAAACGTAAAACTAAGACAGAGAAAATGTCTGGAGAGCTCTCTGTCATCGCGAAACAAAAGCAGCTCAGACACACGCAGTTCTCTCTGTCGGAGCTAAATAGTGAGAACAGTTTCCACTAAATATGATTTCCTAGTTTGAAAGATGTAATTTGTAGAGGGAACGTTTAAAGCGAGCAGCGCAAACGGCCAAGAAGACAACACCCACAGCCCTTAACCCCGTGAATCAGAAAAGTAAAAGACTATGATGATATCTTATTCAGGTCAGGTCACCGCTGTGTATTTACTGGGAAAAATGAATGAATCTCTCTGTACGCTGAGGTGATCCACTATATTTGAGTCAAAGTGTCCAACCGCACACATGACTCACTTTCAACATGAATCAGTCCAAATTACTTCTGTTCTTATAGTGAATGAGGAGTACCATAGTCAACACTAGCGTACACGCGGTTGTGTACTCGCTCGGTGTTCAAATGTACGTGATGAACCAGTATACGTCTATATGGCGTGGGGCCCCGAGCCTCATTTGAATGTGTAAATGTCACGGGAGCGAGCAGATATTGTGCGAGACACGTGGATGCAAACCAACAGCGAAAGGAGATTATAAGAGCCGGCACAAGGACAGTGTGTCCAAACTAGAAAGTGTTTGCAAAAGGGGAATTGGAGAGAAATACAGTATGTAACCGTTTAAAGTTAGCTGTATATGTAGGAACATCTCTATACTTTTATGGAATACAGTGTTTCCCACAAATTTGAAAGAGATTACGGTGGTGTTGGTGAATGTAACAATAAGAATAAATAATAATAATGAGCGAATAGAATAATTAGTAGAAAGAAATCAGAATAGGTACTAAAAAAAAAAACACTTTGAACTGATAATCAATTTTTAACAATATAGTTAATATTATATGTTTGTGTTCAGAAAAGAAGCACACAACTTGTAATTTCCAATCCAAATGTCCTGCTTATCTTGTTTTAGACTATGGTGGAGAAAATTAGATCATGCCATAGACTCTGGAAAATACAGTATACAGTTGTGCTCATAAGTTTATACCCTTTTAATCCTTTGGCCTTTTTTCATAGAACATGAATGATAACACAAAAGTATTTTTTTCCACTCATGGTTAGTGGTTGTGAGGAGCCATTTATTGCCGAAGAACTGAGGTTACTCTTTTGAAATCATAATGAAACAGAAACTTCTCAAATGTCCCTGATCTAACGTTTACATGACCTTCAACAACCGCCAGGAAAACTGTTCAGGAGCAAAGAAAAACTCACTTCAGCTGAAACACAGGACTCAGTCTCTGACAAAGTTGATGTTTGTTTCAAGATGCACAATATGTAAACTTTTGATCAGGGACATTTGGCTAATTTCTAGTTGAAAAGCGTAAACAAACAGGTTTTTAGGCAATACATGGCTTCACACAAACCACTAAAAATAAAGGTTAATGTGTTATCATCATATTCTGTGAAATGCATACGTTTTTGTCAACCTTTGAGCACAACTAAAAGGAGACACTGCAGATAGGGGGGAAAAATGTCATGTGGAAATATTCATATTACTGACAAATAAGTTTCCTTTCAAATAGAAACACAGTATTTTATGTGTTAATAGGTATTTGTGGCACACAAAAAAAAACAACCTCTGAATAATTAATAGAGCCATGTTTAAATTCATCCAAGTACAAGATGAGAAAGTTTGCCGTTTGTATGTGGGATGTTGCCACAATGTGACAAAAAAAATTGAGAAAATGACCCTTGAAATTGAAAAAACAGAAAAAACGACCCAGTGCAATAGTTAAACACCTCATTGTGAAGATTAGGCCATTCATTTGTTTCTAGCTTAAAGTTTAATATTAAACAGGCCCAAAAACTGCTACTTAAAATACCTTCGTCTCCCCTTAAATGTTGGAACTGAGTCATTTACTAAACGCATGACTGTTTTAAATTTGAGCAGATTCTCAGTGGAATAAGTTGCGGGGGTGATTAGTCAAACTGTGGCACAGAACAAAGCCACCCACGGCATTCGAGCGCAACACCGGCCTAATGACGAGAAGATTTACTTTTAATCATAGCACACGGCACAAGACAAAATGGCAGACGCCTCCTGTGATGATTACGACCCTGTTTCAGACTCCACTGCGATACAAAACGAGGACTTGTCGCTGGAGCACGTTCGGGTGGCTGGCCTGAAAAAGCCACTTGCTGCAGAAAACATTAAAAGATGTTTTTTTTTCCAGCCGAAACTTGAGTGGGTTGTATCAGAACAGCACATTTCACCAGGCAGAGTTCCCCCTGTGCGCTGGTAATATTATCACTCCAGAGCATCGCGGTTTCACTATGAGTTAAGGATTTATTTATGTGAAGAAAACAGGTCCGACTGACACCGATTCACGAGTCTTTTCGGTTTCGCCCAAATTTAGCTTCGAATTTGATGCTCACTTGACTTGGTTGACTTGAAAAGATAAGCTCGCATGCTTTTGTTCATGTTTTAGCGCAGGCTTTTCAGTTTAAAATAAATTACAGCTCGACTCATGTTCCACCCACGAGTCACCTTTAAAACAGGGCTGATCAAAGTGGGTCGAAATTTCACGCAGTTTCAATATCACTAAATAGATTTCGCTGTGAGGATTTTGTTTGAATATAAAAAAGTGTCATAGAGGCTTGTCGTGTTGAGGTGAAGGCAAAGGAAGAACTCTAACAGGGGCCTGTAGGTCATGGACAACAATTTCTCCACGCCGGGCGAAGTTCGCAGACGCCGGGATGAATCAGAAATGAAATCAACAATTTTTCCTTGATCGAAAAGCGCGAAGGGAGTCGCCGCTGCGTCAAAACCCACAGCCAGACGCTGCCCGTTTGCTGTGGGTGTCCCGGGGGCTCGTGCTGGAGGCATGTGACTGAAAACAAGAGGAGCCGACCCGCCCATAAGCCGAAATCACAGGTTTTCAAAATGTATTTGTATTTCAGAATCAGCCCGAAAGTAGGGAAGATCAAAAAAGCGGCGGCGAGGTTTGCATGGGGTTAAAAAGGAAGTAGGCAGGATGAGAAATTTGTGTCTTGAAGAAATAATGACATTCAGGGCTATTTTAATACTTCAAAAACACTTTCAGTTTGCAATTTGAATTTTTCTTTCAAGCGAGGAATTATTGTGATTCAATGAAATTCAAATCACTTTTGCAACAACAACAACAAAAAAGTGGCACAATAATCACGCAGACTGACAATATTCTGAGAGACTCAACCAAAAATAGTCACTAAAAAAACAGTAAATAAAAGATCATTTGCTTCTGCAGATAACAAAATAATATGTCAAGGTGTTTGTGTTGAAAACAAACATGCCTCTTTCCAAAGTGTTAAGGGTTGACATTACATTACAAACTCCAGAATATGCCATTTGACTTGCACAGAGACAGTAAGTCGTGTAAAAAAAAATAATTAAATTTGCTAATAGGAGGTCGTTGGGGTTGAACTTTTGCGTGTGGTACAGAGAAAGTGTAGGAGTGCTCTCAGACAGAGTGAGAAAACACTCCCCCATCTGTTCAGAGCCTCTCACACCTCCACAACCACCACTTATCTGTGCGCACAAGGGCTTTCACATTACATCTGCAACTTGTGTTTTACACGGCACATGAACAGGGGACACAATTAAAGAAATAACGGCATCAATTTGAAACTGTATGTCACTGGCTCATGGGGATGTCACGATCAGGAACCTTGAAAGTACTGTCTATGTTCAGGAAAAAGAAACAGGACATTACATGAGCAATGTTATATACTTATTTAATGGTTGTTTTAATGGAAAACCTAACCTAAAAAATAGTTTTAAAATAATAGGCTATAGAATATTACTAGTAGCTATATCTAAAGGAAACAAATTCGTGAAAACATTTCATAAAACAAATATGCACACACAACAAAAGCAGTTACTCGTGGGTTAAATTCTCTCGATTAACCTACGGTGAGCTTTAATTACCGCTGTAATCCTAAACCTGGTTAATCTTCCACCCCTACTGGCATAAATATGAGCAAACGAGGCATTTCAACAATCTGCCCAGGAACTACAGGTGGAAATGAGCATTTTAAGATAAGATAAGATAGTTTTTTATTGATCTCACAATGGAGAAATTTACTTGTCACAACAGCTCTTAGGACAGTATCAACACAGGGGGGGTGCACAAAGTCAGGAAAAGTGTCATCAAAGAAGCAAAAACAACAGGTAATAGTAATAATAGTAACAATAAAATAAAATAGAATAAAGATAGTCTCTTAGCGTCTCTCTGTCAAATAAACTGTACAAAAACATCTCTTAATTTTGTGCTATAACCTGGCACCCATCATCTTTCCTGACTTTGTCTTGGTCAATGTGTTGTTGTGCACTGTCCCTGTACAAATAAAAGCACACCATACAACACCAAGAGCGTAAAATGACCAGAATGTAATATTTTTTTCAACAACAAAATCTGTATAATGGATAGAGCCAGGTTTAAATTGATGGCTTTATTTTGTCGACACATTAGTTACAAAGATTTGGAGTTCTGGATATGTTGTTTAGTTTTTTTTTAGTAGCTAGATATAAGTGGAAAACCTAGCTGTGAATTAGATATTGATATATTAATATATTACAGTCCAAAAAGATCTTCAAATTTTTGGCAAGTTGTATGGATGTAAGTGCTACACAATGTGAGAAAAGTGCATTTTGAGAAAACTATTAGAAAAACAAAGAGAGACATTAAATCAGTGGAATAATTACACACCTTATTGTGGTAAGATTATAGGCAATTTATACATTTACAGGTGAAGGTTTCGGTTTCGAGAGCAAACTGGTGGCAAAACTTGAAAATTGAACAAAGTCTTCCTCTAAAATTCAGAGTCAACACAACACAAGACCCCTGGAGATTATATTCATGCAAGAAGATACCACACCGCCGATATATATTTGCCAAACGCGATCACTCGATTTGAGATTCTCCTCCCGCGCCGCTGCCAAATGTGCCGCCCCGAGCGCACATCAGCATTATTACTTTCTACTGAGGACACGGCGGTCTAACCGGGGGCTGAATCACTTGTAG
Organism: Lesueurigobius sanzi; assembly: GCA_900303255.1. Classification (NCBI taxonomy): domain Eukaryota; kingdom Metazoa; phylum Chordata; class Actinopteri; order Gobiiformes; family Gobiidae; genus Lesueurigobius; species Lesueurigobius sanzi. Next base: position 10,301 of record OMNZ01118615.1, read on the forward strand.
AAAACTAGAAAAACAAGTGGTTATGGCTTTACTCACGGTGACTAATTACTCCACCGGCCCACGACGCTACAGAGGCAGACTTCAAGACAAAGGCGGCGTGAATGAGAACGAAAACCAGCACCGAACTTCTGAATCAAATGTGTTGAAATGAGTAACACGTATTTGACTAATACAGTGTTGACTACTGATCGTTTTAAGCTTTACAAACTCTATCACTGTGAATGGTGGTTTTATTTTCCATAATGTAAAAGAAAATAATTCATCTTTCAACAATATTTACTGTATATGTCTGTCTCGGGTTTCTATCCTTGTGGCGTCATTTTGAAGCTACGCAGGAATGAGACCAAATTAAAATCATTATTTATGTATATATTGAGTCGTTTTGGCGTCTGTGGCCGGGCCGATCAAGGCACGGCAGGTTTTCCCCTCAGAGGAAGTCAACAGGGAAGTAAACAAGAGTGTGTAAAAGGTACGACGATGTGGCAAAATGTCTTCAAAACAACGTGTTATGGAAACGGGGTGCGTTCACGTGACTTCACAACATTCTTAAGAGCCTATAGTTTGATATTGACATGACTAGCAGCTGTCAGTTCTATGCTGGGTGTTTTTTTTTTGTCTCTGTAATTACTGGGCTTTTGGACATGAAACAAAAGCTGTCTTCAGTGCTAGCATGAACTGAATTCTGATTATTTTCTGTCCAAAAGTGGTGACGATATTCGAAAGCATGTCAGTAGAAAGGACATTTATGAATGTAATGAATCAAAGACTGATCAGGGAAAACTGCTCCAAATGAAATGGGATTCTGTGACGCCAACACAACCTATTCTGGGTAAAGGCTTAAAGGTGTAATTAGGTGTGTTCCTCTCGCTGAATAGTCTTTATTTTGTATCACGGTGCTCTAAAAGGGACACCAGGAACAGTGAAGTTGAATAAGTTTCATCAATAAGAATGTGACTTCGTATTTCTGATTCCCTGAAATAGACGTGGTCATTGAAAACACTTCTACTCTCAAGAGAAAATCGCGAGCTTACACTGATTTTTGTCATCGGTTTTCGCAAATGAACTCTTCGTATGCAAAATGGACAAGCTTTAAAAAAAAAAAAAAAGCAGCACCATGGCACACTTTGGCAGCAGATGTCCAAAGTTATCTTGTATTTCTGACAACAAAAAATAAAAGATAACGTGGGCTTTTTGGGAACACTTTTTCAACATCTGGACCTCTGCTACAGTGAGTCGCTTTTCTCAATAAAATGATGGACCACCACCATCCACTTAATTTCGTCAAATGCATGAATAAGAAAGACACCAACAAAAAATTACAACTGCTACTAAAGCTTTTACCAAAAATATATTATTCAAACAAATACTGAGCAGCAAAAACTATAAATAGAACTTTTTAAAACAACACCCAAACAAGAAAGTGCTTCCTCATAATAACGCCAAAGATCGGCTTATTGTGAGCTCAGTCTGACTGGAAACGCAGTTTATTGTACATCCACATGAATCACTGAATCATAAAACTAAAACAACAATCCCCGCGTCTCGGCTTGTTACGCCGGTGACCGTGAAGTGGCCCGACGGCGGCCGCTTCTCTCCCGGGACGCGGAGAACAAAGAACAGACTAGATTTATCAGCACAGTCCAACATCTTTTCACTCATCGGTTGATATTAATGAATCTGTAATCGTCCGCGGCGCCTCTCGCGTCTCTGTAAATATATATCGGTACAGTCATCCGTGACTTGGTCCTGGGCTGCTGCGGTCGAGAGGTACCACAGATAGTTCAAAGATAGATCCTGTTTTGACAAAGTGTGTGTTTTCATCAGTTGCCGCTCAGAGAGAGGTGCGACAGGACGCACTGTGCAGCCTCCTACAGTCTGGAGACGACCACCACAAAGGCCTCATCAGACAAACAAGACTAGACTGTGTGAATTACACCCTTAATGAAGATCACATATTTACCTCAAACACATACTGCAAAATCACAATGTATGAAACTATTTGTGAGTCTGGCTTCTTTTAAACACGAATCTCGTTTCTTTTCTTGCCATGTTTCATGATTTACACTAAAAAATGTTATTCATGATTTTGGATTTTTGCTTCCGTCCTGGGTTCTTAAAAAGTTTTGTCATAATTGTAGCCAAAGCAAGCACTATTTTACTACTACTAAATTAGAAGTAGATACAGTGGCTCAAACTATGATTAAAATGTACAGATATTTTCACAGACTAAAAAAGAAAAAGTCGAGACACAAACATCAAATAATTTAAATTCACTGCCAAAGGAGCAGATCTTTGCTTTGTTCATTTGGGAGAAGCTCCATGAAGTTTGAAAACAATAATGTACAGGTAAAATTGACTAAATTCATTTTGGATTTAGTCATATGTAGACAAACTTACCCTAACCCTTGTCGACTAGACTAAAACTAAGAATAATTATTTGACTAAATCTGTGTCAAAATCAAAATATGCTGTCAGTATCAAGACTGCTCCTAACTAGACACCGCAGGCTAAATGACATGTTACATGAACTTTCACCAGGGAACAAATAAATAATTGAATGATGAATGAAATGATGAATAATTACAATACAATAATTACAACAACAATTGTAGTTTACGTTTCTGCTAGAAGCTTGTGGGAAATTGTAAACCCAATGACCTTTATCTCAAAAGGGCATTTCCCTCATAGTGTGGGGACATCTCCACTTCAGCTCCTACAGACACCACACTTTCCAGTCTTGGCCTTGTATTTTGAAGGTTTGTGCAGAGGGATTTTTCAATATTTAATTCCTAACCTAATTCATTGAGTTTTGAACCCCAAAAAACATTATTAAAAAACTAAAGAAAAGATACAAAAATCCCTATGAACAAATTTTTGAAGCTAATATGTCAACGAAATAAAACTGTACATTCAAATCTGGTTTCACACATTTAGATTTTGTTGCTGAAAATATAGGGCTTTTTGTAATATACAGCAAACATTTCAAACTTCTCTTCACTTGCAGTGTCTCGCCTTAAGTGTCAAATGGTCTCTCCGGTGACAGACACTGTGATAGAACAATGAAACTATAAGCAGCAGTACATGTTGACCAAATAATCAAATGAGCTGCCTCCTTTACTTAGTGGCACTGAATACAACATCTGCACTCGAGTTTTGTGTTTAGAAAAGTAAGTGACGGTGGCATGTTTTTGCTGTGGAACCCCATAATCAGCTGGAGGTCATCATTACAGCTCCACCTGTCACAGAGGGCCACAAGTGGAAGAAGAAAGGACCTCAAAAAACTCCTCAAAGCACATCCCTGTCATGTTAGAGCCGTATGAACTCGAGTCAGAACTAGGGCTGGGTACCGTTAAACGATACCAGTACGGTATCGAAAAAATACTTAAGGTACTACCGGGATCGAAAAATAAATTGGTACCGAAAAAACATTTATCTTTTCAAAGCAAATTTGAGACTGCACTAAAGAAAGTGACTGAGGTGTTTCAGCTCAAATAAATGATAAAAACACTAAAAGAGACAGTATTTTATAGAATAAATGATCATTATTGTTCTTTTTTATGGTTCTACAACAAAACTAAACATCAAGCACCAGGATAAATGACTCGATTTGAGAATATTAGTCTTGTTTAGAGCAGTTTTGACTAGATTAGACATATTTACTCCTGTCATCTAGATTATTTGGTTTATTTCATGACAGTTTTTACTGATTCTAAGGTAATCTCACTTGAATTAGGGAAATAAAACTGACAAAAGGACAATTTTCTTACCCCTTTGGCAAATACATTTAAATAAAAAAGGAAATGAGTAGAAATATTGAACAAGTCAAGTTAGAAGTTAGAATCAGGTCAAATGAGCCTGAACTCATCAAGACAGCTCAGATTTAGATAAATAAGATGAATTTGGGTCATTTAATCTTATCTAGATATTTACTTTTTTGTGTAGATGACAAATAATTTAATATAGGTATCGAAAAAAGT
>OMNZ01118643.1:0-13267 GCA_900303255.1 Lesueurigobius sanzi
GTTGTATCGGACTGTTGTGGTGAAGAAGGAGCTGAGTCCAAAGACGAAACTCTCGATTTACCGGTCGATCGACGTTCCTACTCTCACCTATGGTCATGAGATTTGGGTCATGACCGAAAGGACAAGATCGCGGATACAAGCGCCCAAAATGAATTTCCTCCGCAGGGTGGCTGGGCACACCCTTAGAGATAGGGTGAGGGGCTCAGTCATCCGGGAGGAGCTCGGGACAGAGCCGCTACTCCTCCACATCGAAAGGAGCCAGCTGAGGTGGCTCGGGCATCTGTTTCGGATGCCTCCTGGTCGCCTCCCTCGAGAGGTGTTCCAGGCACGTCCCACTGGGAGGAGGCCCCGGGGAAGACCCAGGACAAGCTGGAAAGTCAATGTCTTTAAGCTGGGAACGCCTTGGAATCCCCCAGGAAGAGCTGGAGGAGGTGTGCGTGGATCGGGAAGTCTGGGTATCTCTGCTCAGACTGTTGCCTCCGCGACCCGGCCCAGATAAAGCGGAAGAAAATGGATGGTTGGACCCAAATAAAATGGTCCCAAACCAAGTAGGGCTTATATAAACGTTTAGCTTTTAGTTTGGTCTCCCCATTGGAACTGACTGCGGTTTGATGCAAGTGTGAAGCATTGATCGCCCACTCAAACCTGATGATGTTCTCACTCTCAATGATCATGAAAGCCATCAAAATGTGTCTCCAACGGCAACAGTGGTGCCCTTTCCATCTGCATTGAGAGTAGATAGAGGGGAGCTTCCATACTAGAACAGGAGTACGGTCATTACGGGCACTCCTGGAAAGCGCTCCCCTGGAATGACTGCGAAGAAGGGAAAGGGCAAACACTTGTGGTTGCTAACCTCTCGCTAACCAAATGATTGATCCCTTCAATTGCACTGCTTACTGCCTTGACTTTCACCTCATGCATACTTTATGTTTTCATAGAGTATACTCACTGAGAGGTGGACTCTATATAACAATGATATCAAGGCCCCCACTCCTTTGTATCCATAAGCTGTTAGTATAAGGCTTAACCATATTATGAGTTTTGTGGCTTCTTCAAAACCACACGTCTGCATTATTCAAGATGTTGTTCTTGTGCTGCTCGACTTCAAACACTGATACAGCTTTCAAATATTCATACATGTATATAATGTAAGAGCGTAACCTTCAGTGGTCGGGCTTAAACGCAAACACATGAGAAATTGTTTGATGTAGAATGCTCCACTGCTTCTTTACATCAAACAAAAATACGATGGCAATGGTGGATCACTCTGTACTGAGCCATCACCCGTTTCTATCAGTCGTCTAAAGAGAGTAATGAGGCACATCATAACAATTTCAATTATGGACTGAACAGATTTCCCATCTGGTGGACCAAAAAATATGTTAAATGTGCACTATGCAACTTTTTAAGAGAGAGAAAAAAAGATATTAGTGCATATTTTACCTTTTAGTGGCCCAGTGGATGTATGTGTCTAGCATGGCACCTGGGCTTTCCATCACAGTGGCCTCATGACGCTCCAGGATCAATTTTTTTTTTAAGGTTTTGCACCAGAAACTTACGAGAAACCTTTAGACGTGGAAGGTAAAGGTGCCATGCTCTACACATGAACCCACTGAAAGGTCAAATACACTTTTCTGTTTGTTTGTTTGTTTGGTTTCGACATAAAAAGTTATATAGTGCAACTTTAAAGGAATAGGCCACTATTTTACATACTGAGATATGGTATTACCTGAGCTAAGACGAGTTGATGCGTACCGGTCTGGTCTTTGTGCGTGTCCCGTAAATAGACTGAAGATGTTGTCAGCATTCCTCTCTCAGCGTATTCCCAAGGGGAAAAAGGAGGGTGAAGTTAGAAGTCACCAAGCATGGGAATATGCTGGGAGAGGCTAATGCTAACACCATCTTCAGTTTATTTTCGGGACTCACGGCACGCACAAAGACCAGACAGGTACGCATCAACTCATCTAATCTCAGGTAAGAACATATCTCAGTCTGTAAAATAGTGGCCTATTCCTTTAAGTTAGACTTTACCTGCACATGGAAATGTGTATGCATTTGACCCATCCAGTGAATTTTGTAGATTAAAATATTTCGTCATAATTTTAGTCAATGTTTTATTTTTGCTGACAAAATCAGACTAAAACTAAATTAAAGTTAGTTAATGCGACTAAAACTATGACTAGAATGTCCAGATGTTTTTGTCGACTAAAGACTAAATAAAAATGAAAAGAAAGGACTAAAATGAACAAAACTTCAATGGCTCAGTTTGAAAGAGCTTCATACCATTTAAACCAGGGGTGTCCAAACTTGTTCCATGGAGGGCCACATATTGAAGTGTACACGACATGGACGGCCAGAGAACTGGATCAGTCCTGGTTTATTCTTAAATTGGATCATATTTAGTTATTGATTAGTCCTGGTTTAGCCCTGGATTTGTTTAGTCCATGGTTCAGACCTGGTTTAATCCAGGATTTGTCCTGCCTATTAGCCTATTGTTGTAAATGTTGTTGTATTTACTCTTAGGAAACATACCACACCAACAGAGAGAAAATGTACATTCCAAGCATGCTTCATTTTGTTACACTGCACTTGTCCTGCAAGGTCCCAAGCCTTGTGCAAATGAAGGCCAGAAAATATATACATAAACATTTTCTGCGTTCTATACTGGGTGGGTGAACGCAGCCTTAATTTGAATCTTATTGACTTACCCTGAACGCACAGCAGACATACAATTATTTTTAGACATTCCAATCATGCACCCTAAACATGGCACAGACATCAATTCTGGTTCTTTCTGGGAGTTTTATAGTTTTATATTCCTCCCTGCGGTTGCTGACAAACCTTTTGAACTAAATTATTGGATTTTCATCCTTCCCAAAGAAAAATGTTTCTTGAAATGGCGGCCAGCGTGTAAAGACCATTCAAACTAAATGAAGGCCTCTGCGTGAAGGATCAGATTGTTCAAAACTGATTGCATTCCTAAAAACTAAACTCGAAAACCCACGATTGAGCAACCACACACGGCCCGCGTTACCTTTTCCTCATAAATCACCAAGACTCCCGCTAACTTTCTTGATTGGCTTGAGTGAAACTTAACAATCTCACGGTGTCAAAATGTGAACGCAATTAGCAGCGGCGGCTCCACCATCTCTCCCGTTTCATGTCGTCTTACAAAGAGCTCAGAATCTAAATTACAACGTAGCCTTGTAGTGGGCTGGCTGTCATGAATAGTAAGGTGCGAGTCTGTTTTGAGTTGACGTGAGGTTATCTGAGGTGACATAAGCTCTTTGATCAGCCTTGCCTTTGTCAGCACAACTTGAGTTTGGCTGTGTGAGTCATGACCCAGACGCTATCAGTTAGAAATTGATATGAGAGCCAACATATCACTCTGCATGCAAAAATGGCAATGCATAAACTTTGTTTCTTATGAAGGATAAGCACTTTGAAAATATATATCCGTATCATTCCTCCTTTTCTCAATAGTTATTCAGCACCCATCTCTTGACTAACTTTTTGGTCTTCAAAGTGTCGTGCTAAACAGGAACCTGATAATGACACCATGTTCAGGCTGTAGCTTATACTAACTGTGACAATGATCCTCATGTAGCCACTTAGTGAGTCTAATTAAAGCTCCACTATTGATTTCTCTGAGCTCTGACTTTGATGCGGTTATATACTGTATATTGTGGGAAATAAAAGAGCACAAATTTTGACTACAAAGTCACTGAAAGATGTCTTTATATCTGAATATTTTTTTGGAAATGTTATGTTAACGATGTCTCAAGGGTGTCTTGGGGCACCAAGCAAAAATCAACAGGGAGCTGTATACAGTATATTAGATAATATTATTGATAATACTTATATGTTTATATAGGTAGACATGACTGTATTATAAAATGATAGAGAGGATGCTATTGCAAGAATTGATGATGATTCAGACGAGTCGTTGAGCAACAATTCAATACCAAATGACACACAAATCACAAAATTATTTGCATTGCAATAGTCAAGGCCATTAGCAAAACATTACGCCCTACTGCACAAACAATACAAAACACTGGATTAGATAGCTGTATACCATTATTACTGAATTAAAGGTAACACCTCATAGCATAGTCATATTATGGCATTCAAGTTGTTGGACCATTTGACAATTTCCTAAGCACTCTTAAATCAGGCGCTCTGTTAGTGAGGATCCACTCGCGATCACGGCTCAAAAACACTCCATAAACTCCACAAAACCAAGAAAAATATCCCACAGCAGATTTGGTTCATGAAAAGGGAAAACTCATGGTGTAGGGTCAGAATAAAAGTCCCAAAGCCAGGTTTAAATCATTTCAAATGAAACGACTGCAGAAGCTTCAGACAGCTACTTCCAATTAGTGTCAGTGGGAGAGGAGGAGCAACACAGCGAGTCACCTGACCTCCCAGCATGCACCTCTGTGCTGTAGTTTCACTCAGAACAGAGGTCTTGGATGTTTTAGAATAACCAGGTAGGCTATATTTCCTAATGATAAAAAATAATGGGACAGGGTCACAACTTAGAATGCTAGGCACAAGACTCTTCCCTCTGTGCTCTGATTAAGATAATAACTTAGAACCATGACTGAGGAGGGACTGCTGAAGAAAGGGTATAGATAGTGCCATATTTACTTATGGTGAGAAGATGTAATTGCACCATTGCAATTCCCATTGATCATAATATTGAGGTTGTGCTGCCGTTAGTATGATGGGATTCATGGCTCTTAAATGGGAGCCGGATCTTTGGGAGCCGTACAACAGACTGGCTCATTTTCATCTTCATCTTTTTTTTTCATGTAATTTTTAAGAAAAAAACATCTATTACATGTGAATTAAGATGAACAATTAAATTGCACTTAAAAAAAGAGAAAATAAATCAAAGAAAAAACAGAAATTCTCAAATATTCTTAATTCCAGTCATTTTAACTCACCAAAATACTTCTTTTGTGTTCAAGAGCATATTACCCTTCAATATAACCCTTCAATTTACAAATATTTTTCGGGGGAAAAAAGCTCCTGCTGTGATGATTCTTGATTTTGTTCTGGGCAAATCTGTGTCAAATTGAATAAAGAAAATGATCCGGCTCTTTTCACAATCGAGATCCGGTTCGAACCGTTCACCTAAAAGAGCCGTTCAAAAGAGTTAGTAGTCTATAGGCTAGCTCTTTGAGGGCCCCTGCGAATTTGGGGGCCCCAAGCAGCTGCCTGCTCCGCCTTATGGCAAGGGTTAACTGAATGAAACTGTATAGAATGTCATTCTGCAGGTCCTTGCATGATGGTGATGCAGTGGTTTGGTCATTCGTCTGGAGCAGCTCAACAGTTCGAGCCCAGTCTGCGCACATACTGTCATTGCACCCCCATCAGTCGCTCCAGTCAGTGTTGCCCCAATGACTCTAAAGAAAGTGAGAGGTGCCTTTTTACTACAGTCTGCTGTACGTCACGCATAGTATTGATCAATGGGCAGCGCTGGCTCTTTTATAGACACACCACTCAACCCATTTTTAGGTGAAAAAACCTGAAGTATATTAAAGCTGGGGTCCAAAAAGACTTATTTTTGTTCAGTTTATATAACTTGGACTGACTCCCAGACCTTCAGTCACAAAACCTATGAAATAAAGTTGTAAACATATAAATGATTGTGTCCAATGTTTACTTCCCAGAAGATATGACAAGAAGAGCTCTGGCTTCTTTTATAGCCCGTTAAGTAACTGAGACCTGCCTTCAAAAGTGTTTGGTGATTAATTACAGTGTTTTTTTTAGAATGGGAAATGTCAGCCGCCAGTTAATCTGCCATAATAAGGTTTTTTTTAAGTTATGGATTAAATGACTAGACGCCAAGGGCAACATAAAATGTTATGCTCTTTTGTTCATAGAAGCAAACAATCCCTGTCTGATTAGGTCCACAAAACAATTAAAGCTCACAGCATGATGTCTCTGCTGATTGGTATACTCTACTACTCTACTCCCAAATCACATTCACAAAATGTGAAACAGCAAAAGAGACACATTTCTATTAGAGTTGCAATCACAATATTTTGCCAAGTAAATTGTGCATATTTTTTGTTGTTGACATCTCCTAATCTGTGCAGCTAATGGACACAGCTGCCCGACTCGGATTCTGGTGATGTCCAAATCAGATGCAGCCATGCAGGCATATATTTACATGTAGATCACTTTGGAAATGTACATAATTCCAGATTCTTTCTTTACAGATGGGATAAACAGTTCTTGATTTTCAATTCTGATAAGTACAGAAATTACATTCCACAACTATGTAATAGCTTTAATTTTAACCTGTTAAAGGGCGTGTATCTCCCATGATACGTGGAAACACCATGTCTTTTTGTAGCGCCCTGTGAACAGCATAGCATGCAGCCTCATAGTCTTCCTACCGATCAAAAGGTCTGTCCTTTCCCCATCTTTTCAACTTTTTTTGTACAGTTTATTTACAGAGAGACGCTAAGAGACTATCTTTATTCTATTTTATTTTATTGGTACTATTATTACTATTACCTGTTGTTTTGCTTCTTTGATGACACTTTTCCTGACTTTGTGCACCCCCTGTGTGAATCTGTCCTAAGAGCTGTTGTGACAAGTAAATTTCTCCATTGTGAGATCAATAAAAACTATCTTATCTTATCTTATCTTATCTTATCTTATCTTATGCATAAGTTAATTTGGGCCAGAACAACGCAGTACAATGGCAACAAACTTTTATCGAGCCTTAAAACAAATAAGCTTAATTACTTTACCTACGATTTATGTCGTGTTATTGTCCAAAACAGCACACAGCCTTATGTGTTAGGTCTCATTCTGTCCATATCCGCCCTGTTGGATGGATAACTCTGAATGCGTGGACTGTAAGGCACTGGGTCATATTTGCAGTTATCATCCTGGAATGCCGGTCAGAACATCACTAGAGCCATCACTATAAGTGGAACTTATGGGGCAGACATGAGTTGACTAAACCCCACTGGAGACAATGATGAGGACACCAGGCTGTATTTCAACGTCTTATATTGAACATCAGCAGACAGACCGGTAAGTGGTTACGAAGCAGAGAGAAAAACACCATGCATAAAGGCAGTACCAGTGAATATCATCAGTCTGTGTAACAAGTCAACAAATCAATAAATCAAATTGTATCACACCTCACAACAGCCACATTGTGCACCATGCTTTCCAGAATAAAAGTCGTGACAATTAAACAACATCATTAACCAAGAGATAACCAAGATTGTGAACTTTCCCCCCTGTTGTCACCTCTACACACAGCTCATCCCTTGACTTTCAAAAAGACAAAGGAGTCATTTATGTGAATGAACTCGCTGTTTGTTTTTGTGTATTTCTGTTTGAGCTGCCCCTTCAAGTTTTGCACATTATGTGCCATTGCTGTGGAATAAATGGATGATTTTGCAAGTTAACAGACAGAAAAACAACAAGTAAACACTGACTGCGTACTATGCGTTACAAAGTCAACACTTCATAAGCTGAATATTCAATACTTTCAGTCTTAAAACATAGAATAAAGCCTCAAATGAATACCTAACAGCAAGCCTACATCTGTCAAGGAAATAAAGAAACCTTCAGTCTGAAAATGGGAGTGTTGCATGACGGCGCTGTCCTTGGTGCTGATTCAACTCCATAGTCACAATGGATACACAAACACAATCCCTTCTTATTTTTTATACAACCCAAAAATGTCGCCATGGGGGATGTTCGTCGCTTCCTGTCCCCGGTGATATTACAGAAGGTTTTATTGGTTCAAATGGCCACAGTTAATTACACTAATATCGCTGTATTCATGTAATTAAGCTTTGACAATCCACAAAGAGATCCACAACATGAAGCACCTTTCTATCCTTTTCTTTCTTAGCCTATACACTTATAATAATGTAATAATGGCTTTCCACTTGTATTGCGCTGTTCAAGCCTGATTACTAAGTTTCTCAAAGCGCTGCACTGTGGACATTATTCATTCACCTCATGATCAGTGGTGACCAGGGCTGGGTACCGTGAAACGAAACCAGTATGGAGTATCAACATGTGTTTAGGTACTAATGGTATTGCTTCCTTTAACCTCTTAAGCCCGGCTGTGTATACTCATACTCTGGAAGGCTTTAACAGCTTGTAAAATGTCTAAAATGTTCATATTGCTCTCATATGATATGAATGTCTATGGGGATACTGTAGATGTGAACATTTTCAAGAAAATCATAGTGGGCCTGAGTAATTGAGGTTGAAAGACAGAAAATATGAATTCCGCCTAAAAAAAACACACATCAGCAGGTCAGCAGCTTGTTTACATTGTAAAGAAGCAAATAAACATCATAAATAGTAACTACAGCTAATTATTGACTTTTTACCAACTGTTTATCTCTGTAACAATAAATAATTGAAAAGTTATTGAGGTTTCGATTTAAAATAGTCTAGGCAGAATCCCATTATAATAAATAGGGCACAATTTGGCATTTTTGGCCCAAAAAATTCAAATTTGTAATTTGTAATTGAAAATTTTGGATCCTATTTATATATTTGGTCATAAAATACAGTTTTTCCAAGAAAAAAAAATCCCCAATCCCCTAGAGTCCCCAAAAATGGGGACTCTAGGGCTTAAGAGGTTAAACTTGCTTCCTATAGAGCAAGTTTTGATGCCTGAGACAGCTCTAAAGAAAGTTACTTGGTGGTTTCAGCTCAAATAAATCTAAAGAAATAGTTTTTAATGGAATAAATGATGATTATTGTTCTGTTTTACGGTTGTAGATGATCAATAATTGGTATAGGTGCAAAGAGAGGAGTCGAGAGGCGCTCACTGGATCAACAAGGTGTAAAGCCAGCCAGGTGCTCTTCAGGATAAGCAGGCAGGAGTAATGAAGAAAGAAGTATCCGAGGCACGTCTGGTAGAGCTCAAACATAAATGTATTCACGCCAACGCGTTTCGACACAAGGTCATCATCCAGGCAGTGAAAAAACAGCTGTGAAGCATGGTTTAAATACATGTCACGCAGGTCATGTGACCAAAATCACATGACCGCTTCGGCGATGTATATAAACATAAAAGAAAAAAAAATGAAATTACACAAATTACATTCTAATACACTGCAAAACGTGATCTCTTGATGAGTGGAATTTGCTTGAATTCAGAATATTTTACTATCTTCTGAGTAATTTTGACTAAGTAAAATGATCTGCCAATGGAACAAGTATTGTAGCACATAAATTAAGAAAAAAAAAACACAACTTCTTGCTCTAAAAAATAGATACAAAATCTAAATGTACATGAAATTATATGCTTTTTCCTGTTTTACTTGCAAAAATACTGTTCCATTGGCAGATAATTGTACTTGCCAAGTCAAAATTATTCAAAATAAAGTCAAATATTCTGAATTCAAGCAAATTTAACTCATCAAGATATAACTTTTTGCAGTGTAGGCAGGATTCAATTTTGCCGTGAATAAATGTATGTTTGAGTTCTACCAGCCTCAGATACCTTCTTTCTCTTTCTTCATAGTTTGGTATAGGTATTGGAAAAAGTATTGTTCAGGTACCGGTATCATAAACCAAGTATCATTAAAGTACTGGTATAAAAAAAAATAAAATTGAACAGTACCCAGCCTAGTGGTGGAGGATGCAAGGCTGCCATACTGCGCCATGAGCCCCTCCAACCATAACCAACCATTCTCACTCTCATTCATTCTGACCTATTGTACATGTTTTAAAACCAGAGCACCCGGAGGAAACCTACGCAGACACGGGGAGAACATGCAAACTCCACAAACGTCCATCCTGGGAATCGGACCCGGGACCTTGTTACTGTGAAGCATGCGGGCTAACTGCTGTGCCACCATGCCGGCCGTGTCTCGATAGAATGGAGACCTCTGATTCCCAGGATGCTCAGGAATCCAAAAAGGGATAATCGCAAAACCGCCAACGCCCCCCTCCTGTTATAACAACACAGACATACGTTCCCGCCTAATGCATTCAGAATGAAACAGGTGTTCACTATTTTTATTTTTTCACATTCACAGTCGCTTAGTGTTTACTTTGCTTGATGTAGAAGTTAATTGATCCCTCTGAAACAGCCAAATCTATTACAACAACACAGGCTGTCTTCCAACATGGCCTGAGAAATGAAAAGCTACTTACAGAGATAAATGAGGAAGACAAATTGCCTGTAACAGAAGCAAATCTGAAGTAATTATTAAACGAGTCGAAAACTCGCTTTATCCAGATGGCAACTTTTCTTTTCTTTTTAGATGTGTAATGTATAGGTATAGTGTAATGTATATGGTGTCTGCACCACTGTCTATGGTGCAGAACCAAGTCAAAAACAACCATGACACACTATATTTGATCAAAAACTTTTACTATATACAGTAATACTAGTCCCAATAGCAAAAATGGGTTGGAAACGATTGAAAACATACAGATTATGGGATTTATTGTTTACTTATTGTTTATTTGGCTGGGACAGTGCATGTTAATGAACACACATGCAAACCATGCATGTAAACACGCCACTCCGGATTGTAGCCTTGGCTTGGGCTGATTTCCATCCGTTGTTCCACACTCGTACACACAAACACACTCTCATTCATCCTGATCTATTGTAAGTGGCGTGCTGGGTAATCGGGAGAGTCGGGATGTTTTTTATCTGATATTGCACTCTCTGAGTTGTGCTGTCAGAGGCCTATAGGCTGTAACTGGGCTGCAGCAGGGGCCTGGGGCTGTTTCAGACATGAATAACCTCAGTATCATGTAGATCTATCAAATAATTGACAGAAATAACTTTTGCATCATGCGTTTGAGATACCATGAGACGTAAAACACCCCTCCGGTTTTAGAGCAAGTTGGTACGGCCCAGGGTGTAGCATGTCATACTAGTCAGCGGGGCGAGCAGGAGGTGCTGAAAAAAACATGAGCGATGTGTAAAACAAAAGTGTATAACTAAGAGGCTACATTTAAGTAGTATATTCCTGGCTCTGCTGTGGAGATGCACCAGGCCCAGATCATGTGTGTGTGGCCCATGTTAAAAAAAAAGAAAAACATAGCAGAGTATCGATCCCACTACCTACAAGTTATAAGGGCCAGTCAAAGTGATAAAACTCCCGGGCGATAAAACTCCCGGGCCGAAATAATGTCCCAGCACGCCCCTATTGTACATGTTTTTAGTGATATTGGAAACCCGAGCACCCGGGGGGAACCTACGCAGACACGGGGAGAACTTGCAAACTCCACACAGAAAGGCCTCGTCCAGCCCCGGATTGAACCCAGGACCTTGTAGCTGTGAAGCACGAGCGATGGAGAGGTTAACCTACAATTTAAAATAAAATCGAGGAATTTCAAAACAAATGGGCTCTGTATAAACTGAATCAACAGCATTTTAAAAACAAGGCAGTGATGCAATAACGTTTAGGCTAATTGTTTACTGTTTTGTTTGTTTGTTGAATTTTTTTGTTTTGTTTTTCCTAGTTATTGTGACCTTATTTATTTATTTTTTCAATATTTGTATGTGTTTCTGGTTGATCTAGTTTATTTTATTTTTCTGTCTCACAGAGGTGAAAAAAATCAGCTGGCTAAAAAATGTACATAACTAAGTGTTGAGTAATGTTTGAGTAATGAAAGTGGACAATGTGTACATGGACGATGCCGAATCTGAAGCCACAATAAAGTATTTATATATATATTTTTTTAAAGTTACTATAAACTATACAAATATTTTGAAGTTCACAGTGTGTTTTGTGTCAGAAACACAAAAGGAGAATGAGTAGGCCAGTGCGTTTAGTGAGTCATCTTTCTCCTAATGGGAAACAAGACACGCTCCTGTTTGTTCAAGACGATGAAGCATTTATCCAACACAATAGCAGAGGTGTGTGTGACCTATCAGACTTCAAGAAAACTACGATTTTCACCTTTAAAAGAGATTGCGTAAGGTCATTTTTAAAGAGAACAGAAGACCAATCTCTCTGTCAATGCTGCACTTGTTGAGTAAAGAAATAAAAAGCGGTGACCAAACATTTCTCTTTGAAATTGACTCTGGAGCATTATTGGAGCATGAGACCAGAGAACAAATAAGCTGTTTCCGTTGAAGATGCCAGAGTTTACTTGCAGCTTGGTGTGATAGTACGCAAGAAGACGTATAATGGTCTATGTCTAATCAAACCAATATTCCTGGTTTGTCTGTTGCTTGATTGAAAGCGTTGTAAAAAATGATGATTTATTGAAAGCAGAGTGACTCTGTGAGCGTCCTTGAGAAGAGGATCAGCTCAGACTCTTGAGTTGCAACGACGTATTGCAATGGGGTGTATCGTTAAAAAAAAAAGGCATTTTGTCATGTGGCTTTGTACAATCATGTTCTATTGCTATCGGCAGTGTAAAGGAAGTAGGAAACTGACAACCTAAGAATTTATGATGGTGATGGTGAAGTGATGTGTCCCCTCCTGACTAGGGCTGGGTACCGTTAAACGATACCAGTACGGTATCGAAAAAATAATGAAGGTACTACCGGTATCGAAACATAGAAATTGGTAACGAAAATATAGAAAGTATGCAAATTTCTCTTCCTGGTGGGTCTGACACTGCAGTAAAGAAAGGGCTCAGGTGTTTCAGCTCAAATAAATGTTAAAAACACTAAAAGAAACAGTATTTTATAGAATAAATGATCATTATTGTTCTGTTTTATGGTTCTACACTGCAAAAAGTGATATCTTGATAAGTTAAATTTGCTTGAATTGAGGATATTTGATCATATTTTCAGTAATTTTGACTTGCCAAGTAAAATTATCTACCAATGGAACAAGTATTTTTGCACATAAGATAAGAAAAAGCTTACAATTTCAAGTAAATTTAGATTAATTATCACATTTTTTGTGTAAGAAGTTGTTTTTTCTTATAGTAAGTACAAAAATCTTGTTCCATTGGCAGATAATTTTACTTGGCAAGTCAGAATTACTCAAAAGAAGGCCAACTATTCTCAATTCAATCAAATTTAACTCATCAAGATATCACTTTTTGCAGTGTACAACAAAACTAAAATCAAGCACGAGGATAAATGACTCGATTTGAGAATATTAGTCTTGTTTAGAGCAGTGTTGACTAGATTAGGCACATTTACTACTGTCATCTAGATTATTTGGTTTATTTCATGACAATTTTTACTTATTCTAAGGTAATCTCACTTGAATTAGGAAAATAAAACTGCCCAAAGACCAATTTTCTTACCCCATTGGTAAATTAATTTAAATCA
>OMNZ01118734.1:5504-26626 GCA_900303255.1 Lesueurigobius sanzi
GGAATTTTTGTTGACTAAAATTAGACTAAAACTAACTAAGATTTGTTTGACTAAATCTTGACTAAAATTAAATTCCATTTTCGTCAAAAGACTAAGACTAAAACTAAATTAAAATTTGCTGTCAAAATTAACACTGGTGTGAAAGCTCACTACAAGATGCTGTACGTCATGTATGATAATATCCTTTCTGTGAAAAGCCAGCGGAGAAAAAGAAAGGACATGGGAGAGAACACACACAGATGTTGCAAAGCTTCGAAGCATCTGTGAATGGCGTTTTGAGTTTACTTTTGCAACAACATCTCCACTTCAATAGCTCCTACAGACTCCAAACCTTCCAGTCTTAAATTTAACAATATTCTGAAGGTTTGTTCAGAGGGATTTTCCATTTGTTTATTCCTAGCCTGATTTATTGAGTTTAGAACCCCAAAAACCCCTTGCCACTAATAATATATCAACAAAATAAAACCATACACTTAAACCTGGCTCAATCCATTATTTAGATTTGCACATAATCTCCTGATTTGTTTATGAAAACATAAAATGAATCCATTTTCTTCCCACATTTATATCAGTAAAATACAACAACGGTTTCATATTGATATCAGTCATTTCACCTGCAGCTTCTGGCCTTAATGGGTTTTGCCATGTGCCGACATTAGCGTGTTTCATTGACATTATTCGACATCCTCACCGAATCTTCTGCGCTGATCTTTTCATTTCACCCCAAAGAAGCAAACGGACGCTGCGATGGCGATGTCGAGGCCCGGACACGGACAGACAGCTGTGATGGATGGCTTCATCACTGCGACAAACGGAGAGAGAGAAAGAGAGAAAGAGAGTGGACACTGACATGAAGGAAGGAGGCTGATTGAAAATGTGCCAGTCCTGACCCCGATTTCTGTGCGTTTCGACCCCCTCACGTTCGCGCTTTTAATGGTTGCCGGGCCAAACGAGAGGCAGGGCGTTTAGGCTTCGGAATGAGGCTAATGTCGTCAAGGCGGGCAGTCGCTCCCAGGGCCGCGGCGGAAGTATTCTGGGCCCCGGGGAAGGCGAAACCGCTGGGCCCCCGATTTTGTTTGATTGAAACTTGATTGACACTGCAGGCAGAAGTCAATTTTCATAATACAGTGTTTAATTATTGCGCCGATTCAACGTTTCTTCATAGAGTTACACAGAGAATCTTAACTTCCACTTTCTCAAAATACATTTTTCTTTCACTTTTGCCACTTTAGTAGCTAGCTCCTACAGCCACAACTTTCTGTTCTTGTATTTAACTACCTAGCCCAAGTCTTCAATCCCAAAAAACAAGGTCTCCCAAATCCGCTCTGAGCAAATCTTTGTAACTAATATATCATCAAAATTAAGCCATTAATTTAAACCTGTCTCTACCCATTATGTAGATAGTGTTGCCAAAAATATAGCCAGTTTTGGCTGCTTTAGCACATAAAATATCTTGTATTCATATGAAAACATAAAATGATGGAAAACTTGCAATACATTTTTTTCTCATAGTTAAGTCAGTAATATGCAGTAAAAGTCCTTTTCACCTGCAGCGTCTCACCTAAACTTTGAATACAGAGGCAGAGTAGTTTCTCTGCGGAAAATATAATTTCGATGCAAATAGTAAGGCTAAAACATAAAGACCAATAATATGGGGAAACCTGCTGATTTTTTTTAAATAAATGAGGCCAGAATGACTTATTATATTATATTTGGTGAATTTTATAGGTGTCCCAGTTTAGAGTTTTGGTAAGTTGTGGTTTTTATTTAAAATAAAATGCTATAGGCTTATGTTTCAATGCAACTATCCATCCATTTTCTTCCGCTTTATCCGGGGTCAGGTCATGGAGGTAACAGTCTGAGCAGAGATGCCCAGACTTCCTGATCCACTCACACATCATCCAGCTCTTCCTGGGGGATCCCAAGGCGTTCCCAGGCCAGCTGAAAGACCTCGACTTTCCAGCGTGTCCTGGGTCTTCCCCGGGGGCTCCAAGCCACCTCAGCTGGCTCCTTTCGTCTGTACCGAGCTCCTCCCGGGTGACTGAGCTCCTCACCCTATCTCTAAGGGTGTGCCCAGCCACCCTGCGGAGGAAACTCATTTCGGCCGCTTGTATCCGCCATCTTGTCCTTTCAGTCATGACCTAAATCTCATGACCATAGGTGAGAGTAGGAACGTAGATCGAGAGCTGCGCTAGAAATCCTGTCCATAAAAGTAATGCAACTATCAAACATGTTATTGAGAAGGAAGTCCAATCTTCAGCAGCCAGCATACAGTGGAAAAAGTCATATAGACCTAAATTAAAAGGGTAGAAATAAAATATTTCCTATAACAAAAATGCAACTGTTCAATGGTTTCCTCTGGGGCCCGTCTGTGAGATTAAAATATGCATCTGCAAAGAAATTGCTCTGATCTTTATGGGCCCTCGTAAACCTGGGTCACTCCACAGAAATGTGCAGGAAATTGCAAAAACGTTAAGAAGACGTGAAATTGGAGTACACAAATTGAATAAAAAGCTCCGATAACGAGATCTTTAGGGTCAAATGCATTTCAACTTTGGCCAGTTGTGGAGAA
Organism: Lesueurigobius sanzi; assembly: GCA_900303255.1. Taxonomy (NCBI): domain Eukaryota; kingdom Metazoa; phylum Chordata; class Actinopteri; order Gobiiformes; family Gobiidae; genus Lesueurigobius; species Lesueurigobius sanzi. The sequence goes on from OMNZ01118734.1 coordinate 8,077, forward strand.
TGTGAATATTTTGATACATTAGCACAGGTTATCTGGTGTTGCAAAAACTGATGATTGAAAAAATATATAAATACAGATGGAGTGGTTCAGATGGAGTTTATCTGGTGCTACAATTGCAAAATATAATGATTAAAAAGATTTGTTGTTAAGCGAAACTGCTTATGCAGGTGGAAAGATCGAGTTTTCATGCAGTGGTCATTTTTTTGTGTGATATTTTGTCCAGTTTTTTCCCTTAACCTCTTAGTTTTAATGCCAAAGTTTAAAAAAAAAGACACAAAATCAGTCTGAGTCGTGAGTCGCACTTCAGCAGGGCGTCGTTCCAACCTGCTCCAGAGACCATCCATTCACAAATACTGACATATTTCTTCCAACAACAAAACTCAAAATAAAATTTCAACTTTCCAAACTTCAATATTTAATTCTTAGCCTGATTTATTGAGTTTTGAACCATGAAACAAGGCAAAATTATATTTTTTATAGATTGATTCACTAATTCCTATACCTTGTTGATTGTTGCTGTGCTACACGAGTGGTTGGGGAGCTGTGCCTGGCCCGGGAGGGGACAGAGGCCCCTCTGGCTATATCCTACATTTTAAATGTATTGCACTTCTTGTATGTACTATTTATAAATACATTGTCCCTTTAAAGTGGACATATCATGCAAATAAATCTTAAAAACAGGCTGAAAATCTTTCATTAGGATGTCAATAATGCCTCTGTGAGGATGACACGATATTCTTAGTGCCAGAGCTGATGAGGATTGATCCTGTAGTGCCCCCTACAGCCAAAAATGGGAATCACATGGTAAAATGGTGCCCCCATCAAAGGGTCAAATGCAGAGGACAAATTTCCCTACAATAAAGTTCACCCTTAACCCTTAACCTTAAAAATAAACAATTAGCTTTGATTTAAACATGTGGCTAGTAGCACAACGTTGTTGCTGTGTCCACGCTATGAGACAGAACGGCTCAGAACTGATCCAATATTGGATTATTGGCTTTAAAAATGTGCAGTTTGGGGGTTTGAACAATGACGTAATTGTTCCAGGAAGTAGAAAACCAAGCGCTGCAGAAGTCAACATCAACGGGCCAAAACAAACAGGATTCATTCAAACCTGTGTGAATGAAGTGAAATACTGCTCCAGACATGTTCTATAGAACATTGTTAAAACTGATGTAGCACTCGATACAGCATGATATGTCTCCTTTAAATAAATAAATACAAGTAGGTCAAAAACTAAACATGATTCAAAATCCCCTTGGAAAAAACTTCATTGAAGGATCACGGGAGGCGTGGCTGAGAATGCCTGGCTGTCTCTGTGGTGGCCTTTCTGACTCCTCCGGCCCTGCTTTTGCGATCTGCATTCTTACTGGAAATGAAGTCCATGTGACCTTTGTACCCCATCCTTGTGAGTGGATCCCTCCTTCATGTGGATCTCCCAGAGGTTTTGTTCATTTGTCCCAGTGGGTTTTTGGAGTTTTGCGAGGTGACTTTTGTTGTGATTTTGGGCTATACAAAATAAATTGAATAGAATTATATCAACAAAATGAAACCATTATTTAAACCAGGCTCAATCTATTATTTAGTTTTTGTCACCAAGAATATTGGAAATGTTAGAAATGCCGTATTTTTATATGAAAGCAAAATTATGAAAGACTTAAAAGCAATGAACAGCAGTAATGAACAGCAAAAGTTTCATATTAATACCATTCAAATAAAACCCCATTCACCTGGAGTGTCTCGCCAGTTTCTAAGGGGAAAAGGTTATTGGACTTTACATGAATGAAAATGCTAAAGAATATGATTGAAAAGACTTCAAGTGGATTCGCGGTGAACACAGTGAATTGGATATGTTGGTGGAAAAAGACTTGAACTTTGTCCGATTGTGAAGCTTCTGAATACAATTTGATACATTTATTGTAATTGGGAAATGGGATATTTGGTGAAATTGCAAAACTGAATAAATGAAAAGACCAGTGTTCAAGTGAAATGGAAGTAAACATGTTGAATACATTCATTTTTGTAAAAGCAATGAGATATTTGCAGCAAAACACCATTGATTTTGGAGAATAATTATAGGAAAGGATTTAGGCAACACTTTGACAGATTGGAGAACAAACTGAATGGGCAAAAATGCATGAATAGTTTTAAATAGTGAGAAAGGCTATCTGCTGTTGTATGGATGAAATGGCAAAAATGGCTCATTCAGAATAATTCTCGTCGAGTGAAATTGAAGAAAACATGATGAATAGTGATATGTAATGCAAGAAAAACAAGATATATCATTTGAATTCTTACAGGGAAGAGGGTATTGGACGATACGTGAATGAATATGCAAAAAAAATTATTGAAAAGGTTTGTTGTCAAGTGAAATCGTAGCAAAAAGTCATCGATTGTGGAAAATAATTATCATTATGATGATTTTATACAGAAATATACAATGGTTGTTCCAAGGAGGAGGTTATTTGGCGTTGCGTGGATGAAATTATCAAAATGAATGATTGAAAAGTGAAATTAAATTAAATGTTTGTAAATTTAATATTTTGAGTAATCAATGAATCAGTCTTTGCTTATAGAGCGCTTTTCATACAAGAATGTAACACAAAGCGCTTTACAACACGGCACCAATCCCCTTCCCCATTCAACTCCCCAACTCCCATTGACACTCAGCCACACAAAGCCAAAAAGTACACAATGATGCCCCCACGCACCCGACTACCACACGTGCCCACGCACACCAAGAATCATTCCCCCTGGCCCGCTCACCCAAGCAGGCCATCAGGCAACCAAGGACCCACCAGGCCTGGTCCCAATGGGGACGAAAAGGAACAGACTGAAGCGTAACATGTAGCTCCAGAATAGACCTAGCGGTCATGCAGGCTCCAGCCTGACCAGAGGCCACTGGGTCCCATGTCCAACTGGGGACAAACAGGACCAGCTTGATGTGTAGTATGCAACTCCACAGCGGGACCTATGCCCTGTTTATGCAGGCTCTAGGCCAGGGGTGTCAAACTCATTTGGGTCGAGGGCCGAAATTCACCTACGATGGTGGGTCACGGGCCGCATATATTGTAAAGAGGAAAGTACTATTGTATTGACTAAACATGTTTTCTATAAATTAATGATAATAATTAGCACTGTGATAATTCAGCACATTTGATTGACATTTTAAAATTGGTCAAAGCCCCACAGGACTGTAGCCTAATAAATAATAATGACGGCTTACTCTTGTATTACCAGCTTGTGTCACCAGGGGGCCGTAAAACATTAAAAACAACACTTTTACCAGTGACAGAACACCTGTTTTTGTAGCTTTTATAATGGTACAGTGTCAGTGCCCTCTGCTGGACAGGTGTGGAACCATTTTTAGATGTTGGCTGCCCCATAGCGGCTGGAGTGTGCATTTTGGTTATTTACTTAAACATCCATAACTCCTGACAGGAATGGGCTAGACTAGAGACTCAGGAATGTGTGCTCTATAAGTCGGGGCCCAGATGAAATCATCTTGCGGGCCGCATCTGGCCCGCGGGCCTTGTGTTTGACACCTGTGCTCTAGGCTAACCAAAGGCCGTTAGCCCATATGTCCCACAGGAGATGAAGAGGTTTAGCTAGACGTGTAGCAAGCAGCTCCGCAGTAGATTTAGACATATAGGCAGGCTCCAAGTAAGAGCAACTAGATATTTGGTAGTAAAAGTCATACATTTTGGGAAATCGTTAAGACAATTATGAAAAACATCAATCCAGGTTGACAGTAATTGAAAACCAAATTGAAAACTATGGCTGTGTCCGAATGTCTACACTATTCCCTATCTACTATATAGTCCCACACTGTAAAGTAGACTATGTAGTGGACTAATTTTATTCGCAATTCGGACACGTTTCTCCTCACTACTTTCTCCTGGAGCTGATCACGTGACTCAAGCGCCGCAATGACGTGATTTACGGAGGAGAGATAGGGAGCATCGTGTCCGAAATGTAAACAAGACGAGTGCACTACTTGCGCTGAAAAAAGTTCCCAAAACTCTGCAAATAATGGATTTCTGCGACCGAGACCGACCCAATTCAAGACTTTATTATTTGGGGATATATATTAGTCCGACAAGTTTTACTCAACGTGGATTTTACAATAATGAAGAAAACAGCTTGGGATTTTTGCATTTTACCAGAGAAGAGAAGCTAGCGATGTCAAGCTAAAGGTAAGCAGCTAACATTAGCATCTTTTCCTCGTAGCGGCTCATATTTAAGGGGTTTTTATTCATAAATAATCCGCAACTCGCCACTAAAGCCGTGTTTTGAAGAGTTTCCTTCATCCGTGTTGAGTCCTGACGCTGTGCTCTGGTCACGTCAGACACTCGCAGTGCATTGTGGTCTATATTGACCGGTTTAGTGACCATCGCTGCTCACTACTTTTCGAGATGCATTGTGGGAAATTTAAAAATACTTTTTTCTCTCTGGACATTCGGACACCCCTAGAAAATGGCGTATCTACTATATAGTGTACTATATAGGGAGTATCGTAGGCAAAAATTCTTCAGTCTTCATCTGTACTCTGTAGTTGAAGTGTAGGACGTTTCCATCTTACTCCGAAGATCGTCATCAGCTACTGAAGGCCTGGAGCACGCTGTGGGTTTATATGCGTGCTCCAGGCCTTCAGTAGCTGCTGTGTTTTTGAATATTGTCTCCACTTTTGGACGCCTTTATGAGAAAATAATTAGACCTTAGTTTATATGAGCTGACAGAGAAGATATTGAACTTTGTACAGCTCTTTACAATATTGCGATGTTATTTGGAGTAAAAATGCCTGAACTTTGGCCAATTTGTGAAGAATCTGAGTAGCTTGATACAGTGAGAAGGGTCACCCGGTGTTGCGTGGACGAAATTACAAAAATGAGCAATTGAAAAGATTGAATTAAACACATTAAATAGAAAGTGTTGAGGGCCACGAGATCATGAATTGTGGGAGATTAATTTGGCCATTTGTGAAAAATCTGAATACGGTTTGATAGATTGGTTCTGGCCTGTCCATTGGGAAGAGGTGATCTGGTGATGTTTTGACAAAATTGCGGGCGTGAATAGTTGAATAGACGCGAAAACACGTAATCAAATGAAATGGAAGTAAACACGTTGAATAAAGTGTGTTGTGTAAAAAGAAACAAGATATTTTGCCTCAAAGGACATTCATTACAAAAATAAATTGGTAATTTGTAAAGAGTTTGAATTCACCAGTTTTTGGTATTAAGAAAAGGTTATATGGTGTCATGTGGGTGAAATTACAAAAGGTTGAATAGGAACAAACTGCAAAACCAAAGGATGAGGTGTAAATGGCTCCATGTTTAGAACTTTTGAGGCACGATGTTACACAATCAACAACGTGTCATACTTTGGGGAGGGTGTCGTGGCCGAGCAAAGCTGGTTATGAAAACTGGACTATCAGCATAGTTACCACACATATATAAAATCAAGTCAAAATCTGGTCCTTATGAATGCTTCAGCACATTCTTACTAAGAAATTAAGCAAATTGTCCTTCGCTTGACGACAAAAATTGAATTACTAGTAAAAGAGACTCGATATTTTGCGGAAAAATGCATCAGTTGTGGGAAATAATTTAGATAATACTTTGACACATTGGTGAACAAAGTGAATTGGAATGCTTTGATGAAATGTTTGCAGCAAAAATGCCTAAACTTTGGCCAATTTGTGAATAATCTGAATAGTTTGACACAGTCAGAAGAGTTAGCTGGTGTTTCATGGATGAAATGGCAAAAACTAATCATTTAAAAGAATTCTCGTCGAGTGAAATTGAAGAAAACCTGTTGGAAAACAAGATATTTAATGTGAATGCAGAGACGCATGGTAGTTCTTACAGGGTAGAAGTTAATGAATGGAAAAGAAAATGATTCAAAAGGTTTGTTAAGTGAAATCGCAGCAAGAAGCTAATCGTCTCACAAATAAATAGTTTGTTTTTGAGATTGCCAATTCAACAAGAAGCTTGTGGGCCACCAAAAATTGGTCTGAGGGCCGCATTTGGCCCCCAGGTCGCACTTTGGGCACCCCTGACCTAGAGCAAAGGTGGGCAAACTAAGGGGCTCGGGTGCCTGGTCCTTCAGTCCGGCCCATGTTTCCACTGACAAAGAAAAATGATTAATTTGGTAAATGGGAATGATTCTTTGTATATACAGTATGGGTATGTTGGTCGATCTGATCTTAGGGAAGGGGAAGGGATTGGGCTCCCTGTAAAGAGCCATAAATCCCACCTCTATTGAAAAGCAAAGAACCCCGTGCCATTTGCCGAACTAAATAGATTTTTTCTTTGCGTTGATTTCCACACGGTCATAGTCTGTGTCAGTCTAACGTTTCCATTCCCTGCTGTGTCTCTCCTCTCAGCCGCTGGACTACGAGCGCAAGCGTCAGTATAACCTGCGAATCCAGGTGGAGAACAGCCTGGTGAGTCCGCGCTTCCTCTCGGCCGGGCCCTTCACAGACGAGGCCTCGGTGAAGGTGATCGTGGACGACGTGGACGAGCCTCCGGTGTTCGAGAGGAGCCACTACCTCCTGGAGGTGAAAGAGGACGCTCTCAGGAACACGGTGATCGGGTCAGTGAGCGCGGCCGACCCCGACGACAAGAGGAGCCCCGTCCGGTGAGGAAATAACTGGTTTAAACTTCTACACACCTTTAGATACTTGAAGAGTCCGTTTGCAAAAGCAGATATCTTCGTTTAGAAGTTTTTGCTAAATTGTTTTAGTTATAAACGAACAACAAAACAAGTGACTTAATATTTCTGATGCACTAAAATAGATCTGGTTAAAAACACTTCTACACAGAGAGACAATAACAATTTCAATGTCAATGGCACTTGTCTGTTTTTGCAAATGAACTCTTCACTTCTCAACGCCAGTGGGATTATCCCAGCCAAAGAAGAAGAGTACTAAATGAAAAACACTGAACAGAGGAAAATAAACTTCTATTTGTCCTCATGGCGGGTGCTGACGTTGCTATTATTCCTATGGCGCCAAAGAATTTTATTTTTTTCTAAAACTGGAGTTTCCTCATGTGGCAACACTGAGGGGTGTAAACAATAAAACCATATTTGTCACACTGTTTTTTGTTTAAAGGATTTCTAAAGTTTTAACTTTGATTGACAGGCTGGACACTTGGAGGCACGTTGTCACTTCCTGCCTTTTTGTCCTTTTCAGGACCATGTCCTGTAGGAGGATCTTAGATTAGATCTCAAAACGTTTGTTTATAATGGGAATATATGTGAAGAGTTCGTTTGCGAAAGCAGATATCTCCATTTTGAATTTTTTGCTAAGTTGTTTTAAATTAGTATTACCGTACTCTGCAGATAGCACCAGTAAAGTTAAAGGTGAATTAATTTGATCAATAACAAGTGACTTCATATTTCTGATGCACTAAAATAGATCTGGTCATTAAAATCTCATCTACAAAAAGAGAAAACTACAAGCATATGTTGATTTTTGTCAATGGCACTTATCTGTTTTTGCAAATAAACTCTTCATGTGCTTCTTTGTATTTTATATTTAACAGATCTATAAATCACTACAGGAGTATATCATTTCATGACATTACTGCACAAAATGGGTGGAATCATGCATTTTCATAAAAGGAGTAGGTGAAAAACTTTTAAAATATGATAAGATTGTGGTCTGTGTTTAACCTGAACATCCACTGGAGCATGAGCACGTCTCCCTCCGCTGTGACCTCACCGTGGATGTGGATCACACGCTGCACCAGCGACATGAGCCTGAATCAGTTGGTCTCCAACTCTGAGCTAAAGAGAAAGAGGGCGGAGTCACACACTACAAGGATTGTTAAGGGAAAGATGAGCCGCCGATCAAATCAGATGAGTCTTATCTGTCGCCAAACGCAAGAAATTGCACAAATTAAATGGAAAAAAGATCAAGAAAAAATATTGATACTAGCTCTCTGGTGTCATACGATACTAATACTGACTTACAGTAGTGGATCGATCTGCACAGCCCTAGTTTATGGCTCAAACATATGAGAGCAGGATTGTGCCTGTGCTCACATATGAATTATTTCCTGCGCCCACTATGGAGGGTCTGCTGCAGACATAGACAGTATATAAATATGAGATAGACAGAGTCCACTCGGCCCCGTTGGTAGGACTTGTCCCACATCGTGAGGGAAATCAAAATGGAACATATTCCTAAAAAAAGGAGAAGCTCCGCCCCCACAACGAGCCTCGGTAGTTCTCCAAAGCCTGTCAATCAAGCAAACTTATACATTTATACAAAAAACAGCATGGTTCAAATATTACACCCCCCAGTGTTGTCACAGGAGGACGAGCAGCTTTAGAAAATATAAGTCTTATATATGAGTCAGACTTTAAAGCCGTATTTGACATGTGTAAGATAAGACTTTATTGATCTCACAATGGAGACATTTACTTGTTACAACAGCTCTTATGATCAGATATAGGGGGTGCAGAAGGTCAGGAAATGTGCCATCAAAGAAGAAAATAAGTTTGCAAACAGGCAATAATAGAATAGAATAACATAAATATTCTCTTAGCATCAATCAATAAACTGTATAAACATCTCTTATGTACAAATAAATAAACTCCAACAAATATGTGAATAAAACAGGATGTGAAAAATGAAATACTGCATCAGAGTTGTCAGTGCAAATGAATATATTCTGAATAAATTTACATTCAGCCGGTTAATTGATAAAGTGACATTGCAGGTGCCACTAGAGACAATAGGACCACAGAGAAGCCGTCCTCGCCCTTTAGCTGCATAACATTCCATCATGGCCACAGCACAGAGCAAAACCAGTGGCAAGTTGGCGTTGTTATTATTGTATTGGACACGCAGTACTGAAAAGAGCCGTGTACATACTCACAACTCTCACTATGAAATGCAATAATAGCCTCTTCACAAATGGATAATATCACAGCAGCGCTTCATTCTGAACAACACGAACATCAGGCGTCCTCACATTCTCTCATGATGAATAGTTTTATTCAGACGCAGATCTCAGCAGCTGTTGACCCTGTTTCAGGTAAAATACTGTGTCCTTCTGTGCAATAATCATTACAGTAACACAGCGCAGGGGTTTTATATGAATCTGTGTGTCCTCAGATCACTCGGCTCCATTCACTTCACACAGTCTGAACTATATACTGCCTTTTTACTCCAAATTAAAGCCAGGCACGGCAGGTGAGACCATGGATATTTCATGGGGTGGGCAATTTTCAAGATTTCTGTGTAGTTTGGCCCAGTGTTGCCGCAGTTTCCTTGAGAAAATCATCTGATTTCTGATTACTCCTTTAAAAAATAACTTGGTAGGAGGCCAGTAGATGAGTGAGAACAGCCTTAGGTAGGTAGGTCGGGAAGCCTTTATTGCAGACACATGGTCCATGATAAAAAATAAAAATAAAAAACAGACAGACAGACAGATAAAAACACACACAATAAAAAATGACATCACTATCCTCTCAGGAGGCAAAGATACCAGTGTTTCCAAAGTTGGGATGTATAGCGAGTGTCACTGTACACACTATCTGACAACAATGAAATCACAGTATTATCTGATGCATTCACACCACAGATGAATCTATACATAAGATTTATCAAGACAGCCATGACATGACATGAGTTGACCCGTTTGAACACAAACAGCTCACTAGCGCTAGTCCACCTGGGTTTTTTCAGCAACAGTCTTAGGGCATCATTATATGCTACTATCAACTAATCTTAGAACAAAGCCCAGGGTAAGTCGATAGGAAGGTAACAAGCAGTAATTAGGTGAGAAGTTTTCTTTTTCCAACCTTGGGTGGGACTTAGAGGTGAACTCCTCCTACTGGTTTCTTCATAAAATACACACTAGAGTATTTTAGGCCCGATTTGTAGTCTTTCTCAGTCTGAGGAGGCTTTCTCTCATGCCATGATGTGTGGTGGGACTCCTCATGTGTGTGTGAGTATGTGTCTGTGTGTGGTCTGCGCACAGATCTTTAGTCTCAAAAGATTTAAAATCCTGTAGCGGCCACCTTTACTCAAAAAAGTATTCATATTATAGTAACTAGTAACTCACTGGTTACTGGCATCACTGGTTTGGTCCCTAAACATCGTAGGTACCATGTTAAAGTAGAAAAATGACCAAGCTCAGCCTTTACGATGGTTATTTTATGAAGTTTAGCAGCGGATCAGGAAATGACTCCAGCACTTTTTTCCTTCGCCTCTCGCTCCTCTCACCCGTGTGTCCATGCATAAATATGGACATATTTGGTATTATCAATAATATATCAACAAAATAAAACCATACCTTTTAATCTGGCTTTATTTTGATTTTGTCACATTCATTGTTTGATTTGAATACAGGCAACTTTGGCCATTTTTACACATAAAATGCCTTAATTTATATGAAAACATAAAAAGACAGAAAACTTACAATACATTTTTTCCTCATATGCATGTCAATAATAAACAGCAAAAGTTTCAAATTTCAAAAACTCAATTTAAGTTCTTTCCCTATTCGCCTGTAGTGTTTCACCTTAGATTATCATTATCCAAAAACCAACCCGTTTAAGCGCTCATTGTACTGATATTTACTCCGGCCCAGAAGAACATAAAGATCAGATTTGTGGAGAACTTTTTAGCGAATCAGTAATTGGCATTCTCCCACATCGGGCCATCACCTGGATATATGGCCACAGTAAACCCCTTTTCACCTTGTTTTGGGCCGTTTGGAGCGTTATGGCACTTTTATCACTTCTAATGACGTCCTTAAAGTCCTGCAAATCCATCTCCATAAAATTGTTATTCTTCGATAAAAGCGTCCTCGGTTTTCGGAGATGACGCAGCCATAAGTTCAGAATTATGAAGGAGAGAGAAAGGCACCGAGCAAGGACTGAAGCAGGACTAGACCCGGACCGAACTCCAGGTTTTTCTCTGGGGATTAAAAAGCAGTAAGGCGAGACACGGCTGGTGAAACACTGATTTTTGTTCATGCAGTGGTCAATTTTGAGATTTTGGTCTAGTTTTGTTCCTTAACATCATGGTAGGCAAAGAGTCTTCACCTGTACCAAAGAACTTTGTCAGCACTGAGCAGAACTGACACGCTCGTGGGTCTTTTATGAAGAACCAGTAGGAGGAGTTAACCTCTAAGTCCCACCTCTCTTTGTTCTAAAGCAGGGGTGCCCAAAGTGGGGCCCGTGGGCCAAATTCGACCCTCCAAGGGGTTTATTTTGGGCCTTGTGATGGTGTTTAGATTTGTAAGGAGGATCTACTTTGATTCATGTGTGACTGAATAGACTGTTAATAGTTACAAAGTACACCAAAACAGCATGTTCTGCTCCATAGTCATGAAAGGATCTTAATCATAGAACTGTTTACATTTTGTCTTTCTACATGCAAAACAGTGGTGTGTTTGGCCCTTCACCTGGGGGCGACAGTGGTGCAGATGATAGAGCGGGTCGTCTCATGATCGGTAGGTCAGGGTTTTGAATCCCAGCTCCTGCAGGTGCAGACTGTTGTTGTGTCCTTGGGCAAGACACTTCACCCAATGCCTAAGTGTGAGTGGTTGGTGGTGGTCGGAGGGACCGTTGGCGCAGTTGTGAGCAGCCTCGCTTCTACCCCAGGGGAAACTGTGGCTACACTAGTAGCTTACCATGGAGTGAATGAGCCCCCCTCCCTTTCATGTGTGAAGCGCTTTGGGTGTGACTATGTCATATGAAAAGCGTATACAAAAAACATTCCCTTTCCCTTCACCTGCTAATTTTGGCCCTCCTTTGAAAAAACTTTGGGCACCCCTGTTCTAAAGGTTTGAGAAAAACATCTTAACCTATTCACACCTAATTACTGCTCGCTGCCTTCCTATTGACTTACCCTGGGCTTTGTTTAAGGCTGTTCACACCTTTTTATGGACCTCCTCTGCCCAACCTCATTAGCATGACAGAGAGATGGTTTCTGCCTAAGGATATTGTTGTAAATGGTTGCTAAATTAAACCTAAGTCCTCCGTTGCGGTTCATGGATGGATTCTCTTTTTCAACAAATATGGCTTCTTTTACTCCATGCGCAAACCATCTATTTTCTTCAGCTAAAATCTTAACTTCACTGTCCTCAAGAGCTGAACTCCTCCTACTGGTTCTTCATGAAAGATCCATGAGCGTGTCAATTCTGGTCAGTGCTGACGAAGTTCTTTGGATAAAGAACGAAACGCTTTCCACTTCAACTACAGAGTACAGATGAAGAACTCCTGTATGGCTGAGAACTTACACAGACCTTAACATCATAGTTTCAATGGCAAAGTTACCAGGAAGTCACTCCGATGTGGCCGTGTTTCCCACATGTATCCATTCACAAATATTTACATGTTTAGCATCAGGGCCAGCCCTATAGGCAATTTGGTTCCTTCCCCACTATCAAGTCAATCAAGTGTCATTATTTTATTTACTGTATAAGCACTTTACAACAACCAGAGTTGACTAAAGTGCTGTACATAATGAAGATTTTAAAACCTAAACATCAAATACAATTAAAACTGGCTTAGAGTTTTTACAGCAAAATCTCAAAGGCCATTTTGAACAGATACTGCAAATCTTTAGTGTTGTCTTGAGCAGGGTCTGTGATGGCGCATAAATGGGCAATGAATTCCAGTGTTTTGTACCTGCCACAGCTAAAGCACGATCCCCCACCGGCTGCAGCGAGACCTGGGCACCACTCACCACCCCCTGCTCCCTGAGCCCCCACACAGTCTGGGGAACTAATATATGGACAAAATAAAACCAAAAGTCAATATTTTCAAGTTTTGAGCCAATTTAATGTCTTAAACTCTAACCTGGAAACTAATACATTGCCTAATCTTCACAATAAGGTGTTTAATTTATCCATAGGTTTCCACAGACAATATGAGTGATCGCGATGTCGTCATGTCCGCAGCTTTGGGAGGCAACATTTTAAATAAATAATAATAGTTCTATGATGGTAAAACATTGCTTCCCTGATGCTGAGACAGATCTGAGACTTAAACAAACTGTGCTGTCTGAATGCATGACCTGTTGCCTACCAATCACCAAAACGGCCGCTGAAAATTGCAAATTGAAATGAAAACAACAACAGTGATCGCTCTTATTGTAACTTCAAAGGCCACTTTCTCTTACATCAACATCTCCACTTCACCAGCTCCTACAGCAGGGGTCTCCAACCTTTTTTACCTTGTGAGCTATACTTTTGTGTTACAAAAATGGCAACAAGCTACTTATACTTCAAAGAAACATGTTAAACTCGGCCTCTAGGTCTGCCAAGATGACCATTTAATACAAAGAAAGAAAATGACCGTAGTTTCTGGTTTATACTTTGCTATGTTTACCTTGGAGATGTTTTGATCCCAATAACAAAAATGCATCTAAAATTTGGCCCATAAAGCGTATGTAGAAATGTAGAAAGCCCTTGGTCAGCTATTTGGAAAGGGATGGCGAGATCCTTGTCCTACAGACTCCAAACTTTCCAGTCTTGTACATAACAATACAGTATTTTGAAGGTTTGTTCAGAAGCATTTCTCAATAGGTAATTCCTAGCTTGATTTATTGAGTTTTGAACCTCCAACCAGGCAAAATTTGAATAACTGGTTTATTAAAAAACTAAACAAAATATTAAACATCCCCTCTGATCCGATCTTTGTAGCTAATATATCAACAAAACAAAACCATTGATTTAAATCTGGCTCTACCAATTCAACGATATAGATTTTGTCACCGAAATTATAGGCAATTTTTACACCAAAAAATGCTTTATTTTTTATGAAAACATAAAATGACGGAAAACTTGCAATACATTTTTCCCTCATCTTTATGTCAGTAATCTACAGCACAAGTGTCAAATTGATATCCCTCACTTTACTTTTCTTCCCTATTCAGCGTCACACCTCAAACATTACCCACAATGAAGAGTCCAGATATATTATTACTGAAGTAGAAGTAAAAAGTACTGTGTGTGTGAGAGAGACCAGAGACGGAGCTGATGGCTTTTTCATTTTTACGACGAGCGCGGGGACTTGGCACTTGAAGGTTGAAGTTTTAGCGTTTTATGGCGGTGTCAAATATGATATCATTCTGCTTTATGGCCTATCATGGCCACCGTAGCTCTGTGGCATTTAGAGGCAGCAGCAGCTGACGTGGAAGTGCCAGCGCTCCACTTTGTTTCACGACGACAGGCTCTCGGAGGGAGGTTTTAACTAACGGGGATCGTGGACTGGATTCGTCAAAAGCCCAGGACTAAACGAGGGATAAAGCAGGACTAAACCAGGCCTATAGCAGGACTAAATCAGGTCTAAAGCAGGACTAAACCAGGTCTAAAGTGGGACTAAACCTGGCCTAAAGCAGGACTAAACCTGGCCTAAAGCAGGACTAAACCAGGCCTAAAGCAGGACTAAACGAGGACTATAGCAGGACTACACCTGGCCTAAACCAGGACTAAACGAGGACTAAACCAGGACTAAACCAGGCCTAAAGATGGATGAAACCAATCCAAATCTAAATTTAGACTCCATTTAGAGCTAAAGCAGGAATAAGCGGAACCAAACCAGGGCAAAACAAGGACTAAAGCAGGACTAAACTTTGGCCAAACCAGATTTTGGATCTTTAGTTCAGTGTTAAGTTGTTAGTGAACAAATCAAGAAACAAATGTGGGGTTTTGGGGATGTGCAAAACTCAATAAATCAGGCTAAATATCCCTCTGAACAGACCTTCAGAAGTACCAGACTGGAAAGTTTGGAGTCTGCATAAGCTGCTGAAGTGGAGAAGTGGTTGCAACAATGTGAGAGAAATGCATTTTGAAGTTACAATCTCCCGAACAAATCTATGGAGAAACACTGAATCAAATTAGAAAATGTAGTTTTGTCTGCGGCGCCTCCACTTTAGGCTAAATCCATTCGAAGCTGTAAAAAGGATTAGCAAATAAATACGCAGGAGGATCTTTCACAATCATATCCAAACATTTCATTACCTCTTAATGTAAAACGACGGCGTGACTGTTCAGTTCGGCCTTCGCGCCGCACATGGCTTCATTGTGGCACGGTTTGAAAGGCAGTCTTTTGGGAGGGGAACCTTGAGCCTGAAATGGTTTTAGAGGAACATTATCGTCGCAAGGTCAAACAGAAATAAAGATGGATTGGTTTAATGAGATGAGAACAACAGACTTTAGGAGCCGAAAGTGCCGTCGGAGCCTGTTTGTATGGCCTTAATTTCAATTTGAATGCACTTTGCCGCGTATAAGAGATGCCATCGGCTCCATTACGGGGGGAACAGGATTCGCACAGGCTTCACTCTCACTAAGCAAAGGTGGTTTTGTGTCTTTATTTCTTCGCACGTCACATGTTAATCATGCTTCCCTATGTTCTGGGGTGGATTTTGTGGAGACTACACAGTTATGGGTCTTGCCAAACTGGATGAAAATCAAAAAAAAATTGGAAAATACAGGCAGAAACGGTGGATGAAATTAGGACTGTACCAATCTTATAGAGCTTTGGAATGTGATGTCACATAAAGGGGGCGTGGCCAGCAGATTGTGTTGATGTGTATGTGGTTGAGGCGCCATCTTACCGGGCTGCTAACTGTAGAACTAAGGGAAGCTAGATGGACAAATAACTTCAGGATAGTTCATCTACAAGGGAATAATATGGAAAATGGGCTGTGTTTTCATTGTTTTGTGGACCTGAAAAATGGTGGCAAAATTCCAATAATGCATTGCACTGTGATGTTCCAAAGCTCTATACTGGTATCCGACGTCAGAGCTGTATGTGTTATCGATTCCTAATATCTGATGCTATCACCAACTAAATCTAAGTGACTATGGAAAGTATGTAGGCAATGATTCTTCAGTCTTCATCTGTACTCTGTAGTTGAAGTGTAGGACGATTCACTCTCCCATTAGCTTCAACTACAGACTACAGATGGACTTGTACTTTTTACTTTGTTACTTTCCACCACTGTCCTAAACATTCAGTATAACTGTTTTCCAAGCATCAGAGAAGGCTCTGAGCGTGTGTGAGGGGGAGTGGGGTTGGTAATGGCTTGGTGTCCGTGCCTAGGACACCAGATTGGCTAGGGCCGGCCCTGAACGCATGACTTTATCAAAGCTAAACCAGGACTAAACCTTTTTCTATAACCCCATGGACTATATCACTGTATCACCACATCATTTACACGCTTTTACATCGTCAACATTCTCCATAATCACAGTCTGTCACAGCGAACGCACTCACATTTGTTTGTTTAAAGAGCCTTTTTATTTTTAGCCGTGCACTTCAGTCGACTCTCTCTCTCTCTCTCTCTCTCTCATCTCTTCCCCTCGTCTTTGTATCACTTCTGTTTGGTTGAACTCTGGAGATGTGTTTTTGGAGACGTCACGTTGAAATGAGGCGTGCGGAGGTGGATAAGAGCACTGTCAAGTTTGTTATGATCTGACCCCCCACAGACACCAGAAGACGCCGCAACGAGCTGAGTGACGAGGAGAGAGTTTAGTGTCATCGCGTCTTTGTTCCAGCGAAAGGCGAAACAAAGACGATGATGGCGTTTTTATATGGACTTCGGGACAATCGGCTGCGTCCACGTGACAACACAGCACTCTAGAGCCTATAGTTTTCAAATGGAGGTGGAGAGCAGCTCTGGTAATGCTGATTTCTAGCCTTAGTTTATTGCTAATTTGTCTGTAATTCCTGGGCAAATCCACGTGAAACAAAAACTGGTATTACAATAGTCCATGAGAGGACAGCTCTTTGTCTGACCCCTCGCCTAAGATCTGTTTGGCGACCCTAGGACTAGCACCAAGCCCCCGACAACATAGCTCCTCGGATCCTATCGGTTCACTAAAGCAGGCTGAGTCCTCCTGATCTCATTCCCCTGAGGTTTGTTTTTATATTTTTATCCGGTCGTCGGGATCTCAGCAGACGCCTCTCGTGTGCGGATCATTAGCCGTTTGTGCACGTTACTCCAGGCCCAAAAACAGCTCGTTCTCTGAGCCGCGAAGCTCGAATTATCTGCTTGTTTTTACTTCGTTGTGAGCGTGTGGCAGTTGTTGTTGTTGCGAGTGCCCGCCGGCGTCACAGCGCCCCCCGCGGCGCAGGCAGAGTCAATGAGCCGCTTTTACTCCACTCGCGCCTGAACGGGTCGGAAAAGGAGGTTAGGGTTTGGCTGTTTAAGAGAAGTAGTGACAATTTAAGGATAGACATAGAAAACTGTGAACATTTGTAAACCTTATCTATAAACAGAGGATGGATTTAGTCTTGTAATGGCATGAGATGTTTGAATAGCTTCAATTTTGCAGACTTTGGTTTGTTTTATTGATTTACTTTGAACATGTAAGAAAAAAAAGATGCACAATATAAGTTTGACTAGTCCCACCCCAATTTCCACTCAATTGACCCATTCACTATATGAAAATGCAATACATTTACTACTACTTTATTGTATATTTTCACTCTTAAATGTCATAATGGGTTGCTTTTGGCTTTGAGTCTCAAAAATAGTATGCAAAAGAACTGCCAATTTGTGCCCTAGACAAGATTGGACTTGGTTTAATTTTGTTGATGCTGTACATTAGTTACAAACACTTTTTCAGAGGGGATTTTGGATATTGTGTTTAGTTTTTAAAATAAAATAGTTATTGGTGAATACATCTGTAAAACATACTCAATAACTGAGGAATTAATTGTTGAAAAAACCCCTCAGAGCAAACTTCTGTAAAGTCTGTAAGCTTTGGAGTCTGTCGGAGCTACTAAAGTGGAGATGTTGTTGCCACAATGTGAGAAAACGGTCATTGAAGTTACAATTTCCCACATAGTTCTACTGAGAAACGTTGAATCAGTGAATAATTACACTCCTTATTG
The DNA here is from genome assembly GCA_900303255.1 of Lesueurigobius sanzi. Taxonomy (NCBI): domain Eukaryota; kingdom Metazoa; phylum Chordata; class Actinopteri; order Gobiiformes; family Gobiidae; genus Lesueurigobius; species Lesueurigobius sanzi. The sequence goes on from OMNZ01118734.1 coordinate 25,948, forward strand.
GAAAGATTAGGTCATTTTTTTGGTTCCCAGGTGAAAGCTGATGATAGTGCTGCCTTCAAATGCTGCGGTAAAGATGAACCTTTTCAGTTGTGAAGTGGAAATAATGAGTGCATTGTGTTCTTTTGTGGTCACAGCAAAGTGAAATATTGAAAAACACACAAGAACACACTGCAAATGAGTAAATTTGCATGAGAAAGTAGTCTACAAATCACAACTACCAGGCTTACTGTTAGCTAAAAGGTTTTTGTTTTTTTCCTCAAAACGCTAAGTGGAAGTAAACATGACACTAAAATTAACCTCTTAAGCCCTAGTGTCCCCATTTTTGGGGACTTGCCACTTTTAGAGACAATCCTTGTTTATTTTAATCTATTTTTTAAAAAGTGTATTTTTTTTTCTTGGAAAAACTGTATTTTATGACCAAATATATAAATAGGATCCAAAATTTTCAATTACAAATTTGAATTTTTTTGGCCAAAAAGTGCCGAATTGTGCCCTATTTATTATAATGGGATTCCGCCTAGACTATTTTAAATCAAAACCTCAATAACTTTTCAATTATTTATTGTTACAGATAAACAGTTGCTAAAAAGTCAATAATTATCATGTAGTTACTATTTTTGATGTTTATTTGCTTCTTCACAATGTAAACAAGCTGCTGACCTTCTATAATGTGGTTTTT
>OMNZ01118734.1:26646-53514 GCA_900303255.1 Lesueurigobius sanzi
TATTGTTACAGAGATAAACAATAATTAGCTGTAGTTACTATTTATGATGTTTATTTGTTTCTTTACAATGTAAACAAGCTGCTGACCTGCTGTAATGTGGGTTTTTTTTAGGCGGAATTCATATTTTCTGTCTTTCAACCTCAATTACTCAGGCCCACTATGATTTTCTTGAACATTTTCACATCTACAGTCCCCCCATTCATATCATATGAGAGCAATATGAACGTTTTAGACATTTTACATGCTGTTAAAAGCCTTCCAGAGGATATGTGTACCAAATTTGGAAAAACAGCAGGGCTTAAGAGGTTAATATAAATGTATGATCGCAGCTCTGTCTTGCTCAAAGGTTATCTCATCTCGGAAACTCGGGGATCAAAATTATTTCCCAGGAAAAGACGAGACGAGGTATGGTATTTACAAAAATTTCAATGCGACATGAAGGCAGCATAAGACATAGTTCCCAAGGTCATTGCAGTGAGTCCTCTAAAGGTTGTCCACAAATAAATCACATACAACTATATTGAGTGATAATTATATAGGCTGTTAGGGACCAAGCAGTGAGGCAAGGAGACAAAAAGCATTAAAAAAAAAATGTTTTATTGGCCAAACATAGGCCAGTAAAAGATGGCAAAAAGTAAAGTAACTAACAGGAACTGACCTCCTCAAATGAGACATAAAACAACTTATATACAACTTGGACCATACCAAAATATAAATAAGATGGAACATAGGGGGGAACTGAATACAAACTAAGGGACAAACAAAGCCCATCTTAACCCGGTGCCCCTCTGCCATGGTCTGGTCCATGCCCCTCTTCAAGTCCGCCTCCTTGCCACTCCTCAGTTCCTAAAGGGGCAGAGAAGAAGAGTGTTAAACAATGTTAAACCTGGCATCAATCAGTAGATTTCATCGCTGTGGGGCGCAGCCATCACATAGGCATTTGGTCATAATAGAATGCAATTTACCCTATTATCACTATTTCCTTGTATTTTATATGTAAAATTAAGAGAAAACCATTGAAAACCTAAGTCATTTACTTTAAATAGTGTAAATTCTTATTTTCGGGGGGCTCCAAGCGATCTTTGGATGTGTTAAGAGAGCAAACTGGACCAAAACATGGAAACTGAAACAAAAATATATAGTTTTGCCTGCAGTGTCTACCCTTAAAGGAACTACACCTGATTTTTTTCTAGTAGTGGAATGAAATTGTTTTCCCCCCTTTAGTATATTGTAAAGACACTCAGACATTTGTGGAAATATTATTAGGAAAGTTAGGAATGTGTTTGGACCACAACTACTAATTTATTTTTCTCACTCCCTCTTCCATTATTTGTAATATCATTAAAAAAAAATCATGTATAGTGCCCTAACCTACTCAAATCGAGGACTTATTCCTAGATTGTGTTTGCATCGTTCCAGCTATTTTGTCAGCTCCACCCACCTCTGATGCCAACACTGTAGATGTGTCTTTTGATGTGGCTTTTAGTGGAAGCGGTGACCTCTGACCCGTGCCCGTGCAGTCCCCGGTGCTTTATGGCTCCTTAAATAAAAACGTGTCTAAGAGCTGCCGCCCCCCCTTTTTTTGTCCATGTGTTTTCGCAGATACTCCATCGACCGGCGCACGGACATGGACCGAGTCTTTAACGTCCACGCTGGGAACGGCTCGCTCTTCACCCTGAGAGAACTGGACCGCGAGGACAGCCCCTGGCACAACATCACCGTCATCGCCACCGAGTTCAGTGAGTTCACGCCACACTTTACCCTCTTCACTTTGAGTTACATTTACAGTAGAGATGGCAATGTGAAAGTTTTGAAGTGGATTACGGGCATGAATATGAGAGGAATGCAAGTTTTCTGTCCTTTTATGTTTTCGTCTAAAAATATGGCTTTTTATGTGTAAAAATGATGAATATTTCCTAGATTTTCAGCGCTGAAATCTAAATAATGGATACATTTATGGTTATATTTTGTTTATATATTCGCTAAAAAGATTTGTTCAGAGGGGATTTTGGATATCTTTTGAATAATCTAGTAATTAGTGAACACATCTGTGAAAGATCAAATTTCGTGGGATTCAAAACTCAATAAATCAGGCGAGGAATTGATTGCTCAAAAGTCCCTCTGAACAAACCTTCATAATATTATTAAGTCCAAGACTGGACAGTTTGGAGTCTCTTGGACAGGGGTGCCCAAAGTTTTCTTCATGAAGGGCCAAAATAGGCTATGGAGGGCCAAAATGCAATACTGTTTTGAACATAGAAAGACCAATTGTAAATAGGTATATGACTAAATATGCTTGAATTCCCAATTTCTGAATTAGCTTGGTTGCCATGGTTTCCAGTAGCATTCGGCAGGGGACGATGGGACGAATTCTTGTCACAGCTGCTTGGTTTTGCATTAAAGCGCGGCTAATAATGTGAACAGCAGCAGGGAAAAGTAAAAAATACAGCACAAAAACTGAGGTCACATTAGAGCTTTGATGGTGAGGCAAGTTTTTGTGCTGCGTAGTCCTTTCTTTTTTCAACTGTTCACATTATTAGCAGCGCTTTAATGCTAAACTAAGCAGCTGTAACAAGAATTTGTCCCACCGTCCAGTGCTCTAACTGCTCTAACTGCCAAATGCAACTGGAAACCATGGCAACCAAGCTATTTCAGAAATTGGGAATTATTGTACTACCGAGTAGGACATGCTGTTTTGGTGTTCATAGTAACTATTGACCATCTATTCAGTCACAAATTAATCAAAGTAGTAAAAATCGAAGCACCATCTCGAGGGCCAAATGATACCCCTTTGAGGGCCAAGTTCTGCAGGCGGGGCCCGCTTTGGGCTCCCCTGCTCTAGGAGCTACTAAAGTGGAGATTTCAGAAGAGTACTGAACTGAAAAAATAAACATGTCCTGAAAAGGCACTTCAAAGTTTTGTAACATCTGATTCTGCACATGTCTATCTCTCATGCTTTTTCTCCATTGGATTTTCGCAGAAAGAATATGATCATATATAAATTACAGAGTCTTGTTGTGGAGGGAACGCACACCACATGGATATCAAATATGTCAATATTTGTGAATGATATGCGCGTGAGAAACCGTGGAAAACAGCGATGGTGGAGTGACTTCCTGGTTATTTTGGATGCGAAGCTCAGCAAAACCTCAGAAAACAACGATCGTAAAGACGGAGTTTGGTCTTTTCTCTTCTTTGACATGGCTTTACAATGTTTATTTAATGATGTTTTGTCGAGTCGCGCGTCAGACTTTACCAGGAAGTGACTCCACCTTCGATACCTCAAAACGCTGACATTGGAAAAAGTGCTACAAGGGCAGACGAACTTCAATATGGAAACATAAAATGATAGGAAACTTGCAATACATTACAGCAAAAGATTCCAATCGATATCTCTCAATGATTTATCTTCTTATTCACCTGCAGTGTCTCTTTTTAATTAGCTTCTAAAATATATTCTCTTTATATTATAAGAACACCATATGACCACATGCCTTTGCCAACTCTGATGCATCGCTGTCTTTAATGTCCATGCGTCACCGAGAGCCTATTTTCATACATTTAACTCACTGTAGCTGCTTTTACATCTGCGCTGTGTCTCTGAAATCCCTCTGTGCGCGCTTTTGTTCGGTGCTCAAATGTGTTTTTTCAGTCAAATGTGAGCTCTTTGGTGAATCACGGCGTAATTCTCGTCTTTCATGTCGGAAGTGGTGTGTTTCAGGTGAACGTGAGTCAGAGCCGGATCAGAAAGACTGTAAAACATAGATTAAAAAAATACATCTTTTCCTGAACCAAATCTGCTCATTCACTCATTGTATTGTATTGTCACGGCCCCCTTATGCGTAGGTGAGTCTCTTGGGGCCCCCCGATGATAAGAATTCATGCTATTTAAAAGAAAACGCCATGGTTTTCCAAAAGTTTACATACTTAATAAATTCATAGATCATCATAAGCTCAATTTATTTTGATGTGGTTCATTTGTGGACAATCTTTGGAGCCCGCACTTTGGCAGTATCTCACCCATTCCTGTGAGGAGTTATGCCTTTTTAAGGAAATAACCAAAATTCTGTCTCCAACCACTAGGGGGCAGCCAAAATTAACACTGTACAATTATAAAAGCTACACACACAGACTGTGTTCTGGTTACTAGCTTTAGTGTTTTATTTGGCGGTCATGCTAGCACCCATAATACTAGCCTATTTCTACTTTCTGCCATAAAAAAAGAGTTTATTCTAGCTATTTTTTCATTTTTTGTGAATTATTCTGTGTAAATTCTTCCATATCTAGTCTCATTTGGTTCTCACTTGCATTTTTCTTTATGTACCAAGCACCAGTGACGTTAGGCTCCTCATTTCTCTGTGGTGCAACATGTCGAGTGAAATGACCTCTTCCTCTTCTCCTTCCTCCCTCTTCCTCTCCTTCCTCTTCTCCTCCTTCCTCTTCTCATCCTTCCTCTTCTTCTCCTTCCTCTTCTTCTCCTTCCTCTCCTCCTCCTCCTCCTCCTCCTCCAGATAACCCTCGCCTGGTGAGTCGGGTCCCCGTCTACATCCGGGTCCTGGACGTCAACGACAACGCTCCGACCTTCGCCGCCAACTACGAGACGTTTGTGTGTGAAAACGCCAAAGCGAACCAGGTATTGACAAAACCGTTCCGTATCCTTTTATTATATCTTTGTTTAGTTTCTGAACCAGAGGAAAAGCTTTGATCAAAACAGATTTTACACTTTCGCCACCGTAGTCAGATCTAGTTAGCATCTACAAATGGTTCTTAAAAAGTAGACAAATTAAAATGTAGACAGAAGAGTCCAAATTGACAAAATCTTTTGGTGGTCCGCCCTGCCTCACTTCACAGTCTGACAAATGTGCCTTTATCTCATGTTTAGTCTTCCAATAAACTAGTTATTAGTGAATACATCTGTCAAAATCAGGCTATAAATTAGATATTGAAAAATCCCTCTGAACAAACCTTCGGAATATTGTTAAGAACACGACTGAAAGGTTTTGAGTCTGTAGGAGCTACTAAAGTGGAGATTTATATACTTAATTTGCAAGTTTTGTTCAAATACTGCTTTTCTATCTATTAAATAACTCACAAAGTGTTACGTTTTGATGCATAAATGTCAATATTGCCTTCAAAACCAAGGGAAATGTTCATAAAGCTATAAAGTTGAACACTTAGAAGGATTTTCTATGGATAATTACAGCGGAGTCTAGACATCACTTTTTGGTCTAACTTCAACGTTTTGATTAGATTTATATTAATAATAATGATCAGGTTTTGTTGAAATACTGCTCTTTTATCTGTTGGATAACTAATAAATATATAAGTACTGATATAAATGTCAATATTGGCTTAAAGAACACTTTGTTTAGACCAGCGGTTTTGAACCAGGGTGCAAAAGCAAAAGGTTTGACGATTTATTTGACAAACACATAAAAAATCATTCAATTTAACTGTTGGAAATCATCTGTAACCCAATAAAATGTTAGTTTAAGTCGGTTTAGTCACAGAATTAAATACTTAAATCAACAATTTAGTTTTAATAAAGCATTTTGTGGGGGGCGTGTGGCGTCACAGCTGTGGAGAGCCGACACCGCTGTCTCGCTCTGTGGAGCAGGTTTGGTAAAGCTGAGCGGGCTCCGGGGAAGAGATCGAAACAGGTTAGATATAGTCATTTTTATTTTAATCAGTTTTTATTTGGAATAAAATGGCCCCCGGATGACTGAGAAACATCCTGGCAAAGTCTGCACACAGACATTGAAGGTCATTGAAGGCTATTTAAATGCCACAACGCACGCTGGGTTTCAATACGTTTCAGAACATCTTTCTTTCAAAATTAACCAAAAAAATTAGGGATTAAGGAATTTAAGATTAGATAAAATAGTTCTTTATTGATCTCGCAATGAAGAAATGTCCTTGTTACAACAGCTCTTAGGACAGGATCACACAGGGGGGTGCAAAAGCCAGGAAATGTGCCATCAAGAAGAAAAAAGGTTTGCCAACAGTAGTAATCATACTGGAATAGGATAATAAACTAAATTTAAAAAGCTAATACTGATTAAATAAGTGTCAGTGTTTTAGCTAGTTCCCGTTTGGTTTGAGCCTGTCCTGCTCTGTCCTGAGAGAGCAGCGAGAGGAGCAGGACAGACACTGCCACAGGAGATCTGGCTTTGATTGATTTAGGCCTATGTTTTGTACATGTTAAGTGGGTAAATCCAGGCCCATGGGCTAAAATAGGGAGCCAAAAATATCCATATAATCTGGCACTTGACAAGAATAGTTTACATTGACATATGCAGTAAGAGGGACACTTAAGGGTTATTGTGATCAGCAGAGTATGCATCATCCTACCAACACCTCACAGGGTTATAGTGCAGATGTGACAATATGAAGGGGTGCCACGGACTGAGGAAAGCACGTTTAGGGGCACCCCAGAGCTGAAAAGGTTGAGAACCACTGGTTTAGACATCACTCTTTGGTCTCACTTCAGTATTATTAGATTTGTATGAATAATCATCAGTTTTTGTTCAAATACTGCTTTACTAGCTATCAAATCTTCCTTTATTTATTTGAGCAGTTGGGTCATCACCAAAACAAAATATTCAGTAATAGAAAAAGACAACACCACCACAAATCACTAACAAAGTTTTAATTTTCCGTATAAATGTCAATATTGGCTTCAAGGACAAAGGAAAACATCCATAAAGCTACACAGTTAGTAAGTATTCACTAGGCATCACTTTATGGTGTAATTTCAATATTTTGATACAATTTATACTAATATGTTGCAAGTTTTGTCCTTTTCTCTGTATTGGATAACTAACAAATACATAAGGACTGATATATACATGGCAATAGTGGCTAAAAGAACACAACATCCATAATGTTAATTATTATTAAGCTAAAGTTTGATATGGATAATTACATTGACAGCGTTGTTTAGACACCACTCTTTGGTCTAATTTCAGTATTATGATTAGATTTATATGAATAACCATCAAGCTTTGTTTAAATACTGCTTTCCTATCTCTCGGATAATTAATTAATTTATAAGTGCTGATGTATAAATGTCAATATTGGCTTAAAGAAGTGAAATCTAAGTCGAACACTTTGAGAGATAACGACATTTACGCGAGCGATAGATGTTGTTCTTTCTGTATAAACAAATTACGGCGATGACTAAAGTTCAATAAATGTTACTTATACAATAAAGAGATGACACTATTTAACCTGCCGCTGATAAACATGTTTTTCTCGCTCGTGTGCACTTCACGCTGTTAATTACTGCGAAACTTAATTAGATTCATGTTGGAATGGATTAAGAAAGTAAACATAGGCTACACTAATGCCATGTTTACAAGAAACCGGCCGACTTTTTAATTATTGGGCGAGAAAAGTCGTCAAACTGTTTACGGTTGCGGGGCTCTTGTATCCGAAAAGAAGTTTAGAAAGAGAGAAACATTGTATTTTTAGGATTAACTTTTTAAACTTTTCAACAAGTTCGATTTAAAAGTCTCAAAGGACATGAAATCTTCTGCTGAATGTTCCTTTTTGTGGATGTTTATTGTTTCGAAACAGAATAGCAGCCCATTTCTAAAGACCTTCAAATGATGAAAAATTACACAAGAGTTTAAAAAGTAAAAAAAATGTAGCAATAATTATTTGACAGAGGCTTAAAGGAAGACACTGCAGTCATATTTTTTTCAGATTTTCTGATTTTTGGCCGTTTTAATCTCATAAATTATATTCAAACTTTTACCTGGGAACAAATGAATACCAAAATCTTCACAATAAAATGTTTAATATCGTTTCTCCATAGATTTTACACTCTTGCAACAACTTCTCCACTTTAGTAGCTCCTACAGACATCAAACTTTACAGTCTTAGGCTTAGCTATGTTTTGAAGGTTTGTTTCAAGAGATTTTTTAATAGTTCATTCCTTGCCTGATTTATTAAGTTTTGAATCCAAGAAACAGGACGAAATTCAAATGTTTTACAGTCAATTTACACAAACCGAGTGTTCATTAATGTGCACTGTCCTCTCTAATAATTAATACATGAATAAAGTCAAAGTTTCATCACTGAGTTACACTTTTTCCCCGTTCGCTTCTTGTGTCTCGCCCTAATTATTAAGTTTTTATGTTTGTGGTTTCAGAAAATCCAGACGATCAGTGCCATAGACCCGGACGAGCCGCCGGGAGGACATCAGTTCTTCTTCAGTTTGGCCCAGGAGTCGGCGGGGAAAGCGAACTTCTCTGTTCGGGACAATAAAGGTACAAACGGGCAGAAAACTGAGTCTTTACAATCACAAAGTCGCACTCGGAGGTGGTCGAGCTGCCAAAAGATGTTATTTCAACTAGGGCTGGGTATCAATTCACCTTGATTTTCAATTCAGTTAAGGATATCACGCAGTACCACTTTTACTTGGATAGCTATGGTAGACATTCTCAGAAGAACTAATGCACTTTTTTGATTATTATTCCACTACTATAAGCTTCTATAGTTTTGTAACATGCTGACTTAGCCTTTTGGACACAAATTTTCAACGCAACTTTAACCTGCTTCCCAGAGGCTTAGAAGGACATGGCTGGGCTCATTTTAAAGCCTGAACCCTCGTCTTGCGAATGAAAAAAGTAAGTCTCTATGACATCTTGTCGCGGAGATATTTGCTAAAGTCATCGGCGACATGCGCGGTAAAGGGATCGAGTTTCCTGTTTATTCTTTACTATATCAGGGTTTATGCCGGTAGCAGCAAGTCAAATTTAATCCTTTTTAATGCCCAAATTCTACATTTTTAATGCCAGAAATGCCACAAATTGGTGCGTATTTAATATTAATTTCCATATTCAATACAAATTTTGATACAACTGGCAACTTTTGAACAGAAATAGTGTATAATTTCTTTCCAAAAAGCAGTCTTGACCCTATTTTTGGATTTTTGCCAAACTTCTGCAGTAAAACTAATTGAACAATGTAATTATGTTCCAAGAACCTTTGATTTAATTCTATTTAATGCTTTTTAATGACATTTAAGGCCTTATTTTTGACACAATTCATTTAATGACTTTAAATGCCGTGTGGAAACCCTGTATATTTACCTAAATGTTTGGAGAGTGGGTTCAACATGATCAAAAGAAAAAGAGAATACACATAAAATTTGACTTATCATGCAGAAATGTAGAAATCCTTTGAGGAGCTACTGGACATTTTGAACATGCAGGACAAGTTTCAGATGGATCTTCATGGTGCCTTCAGACTGTCCAACATCTTTATGGCTTGACCTAGCCTGGTCTTACCATACCCTCGTACTCAATTCGTACAGACTGTCTGGATCTTCACAATTGAACTCCGTTATCATGTGCGGGAGGGGTGAAATCCTTTTAAAGTTTGAAATGATTGGATCTGATTTTACCCAATCACTAGCCTGACCTTAGCCACCTGTAAACTCCGGTCAATTATCATTTCCTGCATATGCTCACTGCCACCTACAACACCGGCCTCCCTCGCTCGCTGAATGGCCAGATGAGATTCAACCAATGTATTCAACCAATCAGACCCAGACGCAACATGTAGGGAAATGATAATTGAGCGGGGTTTGAGGATGGCTAAGGTCAGGCCAGGCTTGACCACACACATCACTAAAAACACTTTCTTCCTTGTTACTCATCTGGACCATGATCTCGTTCGCAGACAACACGGCGTGGATCCTGACGCGCAGAAACAGCTACCACAGCCTCCAGAAGAGCCTGTACCATGTGCCCGTGGTCATCTCGGACGGAGACTTCCCGATGCAGAGCAGCACGTGCACGCTCACCGTACGAGTGTGCACGTGCGACCGCGACGGGAACATGAAGCTGTGCAACGCCGAGGCCTTGACGGCGAGGGCCGGACTCAGCACCGGGGCCCTGGTCGCTATCCTGCTCTGCGTCATCATCCTGCTCAGTGAGTGTGGCACAAGAATATCAAACTGTATGGAGGGGAAAACCTTTCAAAATGTAGTTAAGTTCAAGACTGGAAAGTTTGGTGGAGATTTGGTTACAGCAATGTGAGGAAGTGGTCTTTGAATTTACAACTATATTCACAGCATATAATTCAATGGGAAAAGATTGAATCAGTGCAATAATCAAAGCCCTCAATGTGAAGATTAGGCTATTTTTTTTGCTGTTTAGTGACCAAGGCGTATTCCCGCGAGATTTGTGATTTCACAAACTCGGGGAAATACATCTTGAAAGACTCCAATCACTTACGATCGGCTCGACTCAGCTATTTGCGGGACCAGTGCCTGCATTGGGGTTTAAGGCGGGACATGTTGGTATGACGTTGAAGAATTACAAACATGGCTACGGCTAAGGACTTACTTTTTGATCCCTCAATTGACTCTGATGCTGACTATTTCTGCTTTGAAAAGGGATGTTTTTGCTTTCCTTCTGACTGGATTCAGCAAAAATACAGTAGGCGGGTACTAACGGGCGTTTCACCCAATTATCTTGAAGTATTGCCCTTTCACGGGCGGATTGAACGAGAGCCACCCCAGATTGATAATGTGTACAACTCAAATCAGAGTGCTACATACTATATCAATCCGGCACGTGCCACGTTACCAAACTGGTGCAAAACCTGAAAATTGAAAAAAAAGCGTTCAGTGTCTCGCCTTAATGCCAGAAATACAAATGATCTCTGCCTTTTTGCCATTAGCGTATTCATATAATTTGAAGTAGTTACTCGAGCTTCTGATAAAGCCTCTCGATGCACATTACATTGCTCAAATATTACCATTTTGCTGTATAGTTTACTTACCATAGCAGGCTCTGGGGCAGCAGCAGCTTTTATCTTGGGACTCCGCGAGATTAGACAAACTCAGTATTTTTCCACAGTCGAATAAGTCCTTGTGAACAAAGCATTCATTGTTAAAAAGCTGGCTTGTAAACTTTAAATTGGGGCTTCTACACACAAGGAAACGACCATAACCTGCATAAAAGCCACACAAAAGTCCACTAAACATGAAAACATAGAGAGATTAAAATAGCATAGAATAAAGGTCTTAGCTGTAAAATGTTGTAGAAGCTCCAATAACATTCAACGGTGTGTGGGAATTAACCTAATTTCCTTCACATTTAAACACATTTCCTCATGTTTTTACACACTGTGACCTTTAAATTGAGCTTATACATTATTTACCTGTAGAGATGACGTGATTCGCCGGCTTATTTCTCGGCCGTTTCCTGGTGTGGTCTTTCCTGAGCCGCAGCAGCAGGTGTTAAAGACAGTTTTGTATTTCAGTCTAATCAGATTCATCTTTTCCTGTGGGCGGATAATTCAGGCCTGGACCAAAGCAGACGACTTAATGTGATCAGGGCTACTAAGATTAACGATGTGAGAGAGAGGAGAGAGAGAGAGGGAAGGAGGGAGGAGAGAGACATTGACTTTACCATAACATGTATATTGAGATGTCAATTTCAGCTTTAAAACAACCTGTAACAAAGGTGAGTCACGGCAGATGAAAACAGTTGAGAGTTAGCTTCTGTCCCTTAACATCTTACATCATTTGAACCCCAAAAAACAAGCCAAATTTAGAAAAATGTAGCTCTCATGACAGGTTGCAGATATTGTAAACAAGACAACACTATTGAGAAAACATTTTTCAATAAATTAATAATGATGAGCACTTAAAATACTGCTGATTTGGTCAAAGCTCTACAGACCTGGCTCCATGTATGATATGATATTCATTGGAAGACAGTCTGGGATTGCGCCGTTGACTGGCTTTCAAATTCGAGACTAGAGGCGGGACTAACAAACCCATCGTGAACCAATCGGAGAAACACAAATGTGACATAAACGCAGTAGGAAGAGTGGCTAAAAAGAAAAAACCTTCAGAGCAGCCAGTTGTTGTGGTTTCACAAGTTCAGCTCATTCAAAACAAAAGATAAGGCAGTGTTTCCCATTAATAACAGAGACTATACGGCGGCCCCCGTGGTCTAATTTTGTCCACCATAGTCTAAAAACAAGCTAAGCAAGACATTTGGATAGGAAATTATAATTTGTGTGCTTCTAGTCTGAACATGAACATATAACATTAACTATACTGTTAAAAATGTAATGGATAAGATGAAATATCAGCACAAAGGGACATTTTTACTCAAATACCTATTCTGAATTATCTTTCTATTCCCTTTTTATTTGTGGTTTCTAAGATTACCATATAAGACTTCAATTTCCCTTTCAAACACTCTCAAAAACACCTATACCACCATAATCTCTTTCAAATCTGTGGGAAATACTGGATGAGGCAGTGCTAAAAACAAGACATCGCTAACTCCCGCCTCCCGCGCTGTGATTGGTCTGGCAGCGTTCTCACCAGAGCTTGAGCCAACCAACAGTGCGATCCCAGGCTGTCTTCCAATGTATCTCATACATGGAGCCAGGTTACAGGATTGTAGCCTAATAAACAATAATAAAGGCTTAAAAGTTGATCGCACTTTACAAGTCTGTGTCATAAGTTAGCGGCTGGATAAAGTTTTTTTTATTTTTTTATTCATAACTCCTCACAAGAATGGGCTTACATACTCAGAAATGTATCCTCTACAAGTCCCAGGCTTGATTCAATGATCTCGGACCATATGTTCGACACTCTTTCTTTATTCACCTTTTTCGGTCCCTCCCAAGTCAGATCTGCAGATTGACCATAAACACAAGATGGCTGCCCCCATTACAAGTGCCTGAATAAGGTGAATAGCCAAGTAGCGCAAAACAAACTTTGCCTAAGAGGGCTCCACATTCACCCAAATGTCCAAATGCTTTAGGGGCTTGTTTGTGCTCTATTGACTGTATTATGCAATAAAATCCAGAAAATCCAGATCAGAATGCTGCAGTAGTGGTAAAAGAATTGATCAAAGTAAATAGGATTAGAACGAAGTAATACTCTACTCCAGGTCTGTTTTATACCATGATTAAAAGCTCAAAGGCCTCATTTGTAGGACGTGCAAGTAAAGTTTAGTCCCTTCTTATCTCTATCTAACATGACGGAGCAAATAAGTCAATAATAATTAGATGAAAATCAGCTGAATGTCGAGGCCGGGCTGCGTCTCGTTTGCATGAGCAGCACACGCCGGCCGCTCTCTTAAACCCTGTGATCTCCAGCGCGGCCCTGAGCGCCTCGGAATACATAATGCCTCCCTCACAAGCGCCGCGATTTACAAAGTCACCACAGAGTCCCCGAACGCAGCACCGCCATCCAAACATCCAAATCCCCCGAAGGATAAAGCCAGGCCTCGCGGAGAAAAAGAGCTGACGAGAAGGGCAGAGCGTGTCCTACCAAAGCAGGAGGAGCGCCCGTGACTGTAGAGGAGCTGCGAGGTTTTATGCGGAGATAAAAGGACGACAAGTGTTGGATAATTCAAACTACAGGGACTTAAAGGGGAGATACTGTATCATGCTAAATTTAGTTTTTTAGGTGCACACTGCAAAAAGTGATGTCTTAATGAGCTACTGAAATTAAGTACACTGGGAAAAATGAGTCTTAATGTGAAGCATGGCAGATAAATCACATTTTCTTCTGGTTTTAGTTTGATATATTAGTTACAAAGTACTAGAGGTTACTCCTCCTTCTGGTTTACTCTTAAGAGACCCACAGCGTGCTCAAGTCGTTATTAAGCCGATGACGATCTTTGGACTAAGATCGAAACGTCCTACACTTCAACTACAGGGTACAGATGAAGACTGAAGAATTTTTGCCTATGATGGACTACTCCTGTACGACTGAGAACCTACAAAGATTTGTTCAGAGGGGATCATTTTGGATAGCTTGTTAGTGGAAATACATCTGTAAAACAATAAGAAAGTCCAGTGGTGGATCATGATGGTGTTCCAGCTTCTGTCCTAATACTTCTGAGCCTCTGAAATAGAGACAGATTCATTTTAAGGAGCTGCCATTTCTGAAAATGTAGATGTGAATGCTCTCAAATTAAAGCCGACAGTCTGCACTCTGAGCACAAATGAATTATGTAATTGGAGAACTTTTGCTTAACAGAAAGAACACAATTCTGGTCCCACACTATCCCATTATTTATGGCCTGACTGTAGTTCTATGGAGAATAGGGCCCGAGCGATATATCGGCCGGCCGATATTATCGGCCGATATGGGGGTCACGGGCGGTATCGGTTATCAGCCGATACCGCTGATAAGTATTTTTGCACTTATAATAAGAAAAAGCATATAAATTGAAGTCAACTTTGATTTATTATCTCATTTTAAGTGCAGGAAGTCATTTTTTTCTTAATTGAAGTGCTAAAATACTTGTTCCATTGGCAGATAATCTTACTTGACAAGTCAAAATTACTAAGAATAACATCAAATATTCTGAATTCAAGCAAATTTTGACTTATGAAGATATCAATTGTTGCAGTGCAGTATATATTTGGTCATAAAATACAGTTTCCCCCCCAAAAACACACTTTTTTTTGTGAACACATTTTTTAAAACAGACTAAAATAAACAAGTATTGTCTGTAAAAGTGGCATGGGACGTTAGGGCTTAAGAGGTTAAACCCCTTTGTTCCCTTTTCCCCCGCAGTGATCGTGGTGCTGTTCGCCGCCCTGAGACGCCAGCGCAAGAAGGAGCCGCTCATCGTCTCCAAGGAGGACGTGCGCGACAACGTGGTGAGCTACAACGACGAGGGCGGCGGCGAGGAGGACACGCAGGCCTTCGACATCGGCGCGCTCCGCAACCCCGAGGCCGTGGACGAGGGCAAGCAGCGGCGCGACATCATCCCGGAGGCCTACTACAACCCCAACCCGGTCCGGCGCGTCCTGCCCCCGCCCACGCCGCGGGACAACAACAACGGCGACGTGCGGGACTTCATCAACCAGCGGCTCCAGGACAACGACAGCGACCCCACGGCGCCGCCCTACGACTCGCTGGCCACCTACGCCTACGAGGGCA
This sequence comes from Lesueurigobius sanzi, assembly GCA_900303255.1. Classification (NCBI taxonomy): domain Eukaryota; kingdom Metazoa; phylum Chordata; class Actinopteri; order Gobiiformes; family Gobiidae; genus Lesueurigobius; species Lesueurigobius sanzi. The sequence continues at coordinate 41,588 of OMNZ01118734.1, forward strand.
GCGGCTCGGTGGCGGAGTCGCTGAGCTCGCTGGAGTCGGTGACTACGGAGGGGGACCAGGACTATAACTACCTGAGCGAGTGGGGCCCGAGGTTTAAGAAACTGGCCGACATGTACGGAGGGGACGACAGCGACCGCGAATCGTAACGAAATCGGGGGGAAAAGGTCGGAGGGAAAGACTTCTCGGGAGGAGTGTTGGTGGTGTTTGCAGGGGGGGGGGGGGGGGAGGTGGGGGGGGGGTGGGAGGAAAGGACGGAGCGATTTGTCAAAAAGTGCTCTTTCAAATACGCTGTTTGGGCTTGATGCACGCGGGCGACATGTGACGTGTTCGTTTCCTGTTAGGGATTAGAAGTGGCTTGTTCAAATAGATAAATAGTTCAAGAAAACATGTTAGACAGTGAGCTACTGATGGGCAGGCACTGGAACAAAAACACAGCATTGGATGTAAAGAAATAAAATCCTTCAATAAACACGGTTAAAACAAGGACTTTGTTTTTACCTGGCCCCTGTTTACAGCAATCTACTTCACCCGAAACCTGGAGCTCTCTGTGATGGTAATGAGGCTGAGGCCAGGGCAGAGCCATAGACATGTAACGAGTGGTGATGACACTGAAACTAGCAACAAAGTGTTGTTTTTCTTTAGTTGAGACTCAGAGTAGCAGGACCAAAACCAGTAAAACCCTCGCAGAATTCCTTCGTCTGTGTTCATTACGGAGGACTTTTTTATTCCAAAGGTAATGGCTAGTATTAAGGTGAGACGCTGCAGATGAAAACACATTTTTCATGCAGTGATCATCTTTGTTTTAATGTCAACGTAAAAAATAGACCAAACTCACCCTTACGATGGTTATTTGGATTCGCTCCTAATGGCCATGCTCCACTGTGTTTCCCACGTGTATCCATTCACAAATACCGTCATGTTTGGAATCTCCCCGAAAGTAATCTGTAATCCAAATCTGGTCATTACGTTTGTGGAAGACGGCAGCAGTGACAGTCCACATGAGCAAACCTTACAAAAGTTTAGTTTTCATTGTACTCTTGCAATTAATTTACACTTTAGTAGCTCCTACAGACTCCTAATTTTCCATACCTAATTCTTAGCCTGAAGTTTTGGGTAAAAACTGAAATTTGAACTTTTACACATTTTTTCACTGATAACTAGCTGATTCAATCTAAACAAGATTCCCTCTCAACAAACCTTTGTAACAAATAGATCAACAAAATAAAACAAACCTGGCTTTATCTGTTATTTCACCTGCAGTTACACACCTTAAAAACAATGTTATACTTATCCTAAGACTTGCCAATGCATGTTTGATCGGCCATTAGCTTCAAGACAAAAACATCCAAAGTCTAGTCAAGTCTTTTACATCCAACCTGATCTTTTGCTCGTGACTGTCCACCAACAACTCACTGTTTTCGTAAACTATTTAACAATTTGGACCAGACACTGCTAAATAATCCTTCGCAGAGAAATAACTTTAGAGGAAGAGAGTTCTCTGGAAGTCGCATTTCGCCGGCGTGCTCGTGGCCCGTTTGTGCGTGAGGTGGCAGACCGTAGGCTTCGTGTCTCGTCAGTGTTATAGTTGCGTTTTTTTGCGAAAGGACTCAGTGAAAACTCTTCTTTTTGGTTCGGTTCTATTTCGTGTAAAAACTGTGGCCCGAAGGCGGCTGTCTAAATATCTAGCTGGAGTTGGAACTTTTCTTCTTGGAGCTGCGAGTGACTTGACAGCGACGAGCAGTTTTTTTTGTAAAGCCGACAGAATACGCCTATGTATTTTTAAGTGTTCCTGGGACTCAAAGACATGCTGCATATTGTGAACTTTAGCTTGTGTACGTACGGTAAAACTGAAATACGCTGTACAGTTGTTTATTTTTTAAAAAGGACTTTCTATGGTTTGAGTCATCCTCTTGTCCACTTTCTCATTAAAAAGTAAAGTCCATTGGAAGTTTGCTCACTATGGGTCGGTGGTGGTTGTGACTGGTTTATTCGTCTCTGTTGGAAGTTGATTTTCTTACCCGCACGGAAATTTGTCCTTCACATTCGACCTGGTCTTCAAAGCAGATACAAACGTTTCTCCAGATCTTGCACCAGGAGCAGTGGTCGACAAAGTGTGGTATCTGTGAACAAAGAGATAAATGTATACATCAGGGCTCTAGGCCAACCTCTTCACTACTGGCACTGGTGAGATGTCATTGGTCACACATGCACCAAGTCGCACATACAAATCCAGTTCCGCACAAAACAACTAGAGATTTTAGATTTTTACTAAAGGGGCCATTATGGAAGCAGCCACAGTGATCATGTGAGAGTGAGCAGTTTACACCAGGCCTTACTCTAATAAGCCAAACTAACTGCACTGCTGTGGCCCAGCCTTTTCCTTTCATCCACTGTGTGACATACACAACACAAACACCACCAGAAAACAGTCCAAACAACCTGTTGCTGATCATGTCAAAAAGAATCATCTTTTTGGTCACTCGTACAGGTGTGCCCACCTTTACACTTTAACCTGTAAACATTTATGTTACAATGAGGTGTTCTCGCAGCCCGTCATTACTCGATTATGTTGAAAACGGTCCAATCACAGACGCAGATTTGTAAAGCGGCTCTTCAGTGGGGAAGTCTGAAGACCTAAATTGCGTATCATTCAGAATGGACGTCTAAACTCTTATTAAAATAGTTTAGTTGATCGCCTTTTGATTTGGCAGAAAAGAACAATTTTCAGTATGATATTTCTTGTTACACATTAAGCCGCCATGTTTGTCGAACCAATCAGAGAAAAGCATGGTTTAACACAGCTGTCAATCACACCTTTTAGAACTTATGGAGATGAGGCTGACCCCCAGACCACACGTCTTGTAAAGCATGTACTCTGGCTGGCCAGGTTTACAAATAAGTGGGACTTTCATCTGGTACTTAAGCCTGGTACACACTGCATGATATCGCCCGTCTAGCTCAGAGGTGAGCAAAATAAGTGCGGCCTGGCCCTTCAATCCGGCCCGCAAAGCAGGACCAAGTCTCATCTTAAAAGGGGTGAACGCAATGTTTTCACTGACAAAGAAGCTTCAGACCTGCTGCTATTTTGTTGCTATTGAAAATGTATTTACATGATCTATTTGAGAATTGAATTTTGTTTGTACCGTGACTGGTTCAAAAACGAGTGTGGCCCTTGCCCAAACTGGTCTCAAAATGGCAGGTCGTAGGTCGTACAGTGAGACAAAAAGATTTTAAATTGAACTGAGACACTGGAAAATATTTGCTCAATTCAGCTCAAATCCTCTAATTTATAAACTCATTTCAAGTACATTTGGTCTAATAAGAAGTTTTAATCCCCTAAAGTCGAAAAAATGTATTAGAACAAGCCTTTATATCGCTCAGAAATTTTGTTGCAAGCTAAATGATCTTGAAATAGGTCTAAGGTATTAAGGCATTTGCTTGTTTCAACCAATTTTCCAACTACTTCAGGCTAAAAATGCAGTTGAGTAGAAAATACAGATACATGACATTTTAAAGCAGTAAAAAGTATTAATTTAAACATTTACTTAAGTACTTTTAATTCTGTACATTTCCCAGAGATCCGACGACCCGTTCCCAATCACCACATGGACCCGAACCTCAAAATCTCTCATTCTCACACCCAAAACGACTGACTTCTGTGTGGCTTAGAGTAAATCTGTCCAAACACACTCCACTTTTCTTCACACTTCCGCTGTGAGCTGGACACAGAATAACCAAATACGTCCTTTACGAGCTGAATGTCGAGTCTCTTCCTTTGACTAAATGGTATTTTTGAGTGCGCACTTATTAAATAGTCACTATTATAACGTTTGTTCGGGGAGGAAATTAACACGGCGGGGACTCGTAAACACAACCGTAATTCAAAACAGAGTTAACTTTAATGTCTGGATTTGACGACGCCGTTCGGATGAAATGATATTATTGGGCTTTATTTTTATTTCATTTGCCCAAGCGGATTGTTTTTATACGGGCTACGGAGAGTGAAAAGGCAAGAGAGGAGTGGCAGCCGTGGAGAACTAGTCAATCAAATACAACTTTATGGGATTATGATGTTCAAGGTTGGGATTATTGAAATATAAAGTGGTTTATTTGTGGGAGGAGGTTAAAATAGATGCCACAAACACAAGATCTAGGTGTTTACTATTAAAGAAGAGACATTGATCCTAGTAAGTGGCATTTTCTTGAATTAGAACTTAACCTCGATTTGAGTACATAAGTAAACTCCTTTGGTAAAAGAATAAGTATTATTTCCACTTAGAATTAGAAAAAAAACAGCTAATTGCACCTAACATTTGAACCTAAATCCAATTTTTCCAGAAAAGGGAACAAAAAATCTTATTCCATTGGCTGATTTTTTTCACTTTTGCAAGTCAGAATTGTTCAAAATGAGGTTAAATATTCGTAATTCCTGTCATTTTCACTCATCCAGATGCATATTTTTACAGTTCTGGATTCCATAAATGAAAATATCCTTTCTGAGAGACGCCAGTGGAGAAAACACGTAAGATATACAGGTACAAGACAAAATCTCCACTTTAGTAGCTCCTACAGACTCCAAACTTCCCAGTCTTGTATTTAACAATATTTTGAAGGTTTGTCCAAAGGGATTGTTCAATATTTAATCCCTAGTCTATTTAAGATTTTGTTGTTGAAAATATAGCCGCTTTAGGCCAGTTTTACACATAAAACTCCTTAATTTTACATGAAAACATAAAATGGCCGAAAACTTGCAATACATTTCCCCCTCACATTTACGTCAGCAATAAACAGTAAAACTTTCAAATTGATGCCACTCAATTAAAACTTTTTCCCTATTCATCTGCAGCGTACTGTATTGGAGTCCATTTTGTGGTGAAATGTTCCGCTGTGTGGCTTTAATTGGACTAAAGGGTTTGGCCGAGCGTCGCTGCTTAACCAGACAGATTAGTTATTCTCTGTTTTTTTATCTAATAACTACCAGGAGTTTGATAAAAGTTGCGGCGAGTTCAATCAGAATTGCCTCTCGGAGCTGGTTGGTTTCAACGGTAGCCAAGCAGGAAATTAATTTATCCTTTGCCGCAATATTAATTAAAAAAGCGACAGTAAGAGCAGAGACAACATCGGAAAATACATAAAAGGATTGTGGCAAGTGGTTTATACGGGGTTCAAACTTCGGAGCTTCCATGTTGTTGTTTTTTGTTGTCGTTTTTCACCATTTTAACATAAAAAAACTTTAAAAATGTGTTTAAATGACTGGAACTAGGAGTATTTGGCCTAAAAATGTGTAATTCTGCCAATGGAATATGATTTGTGTGCATTTAAAGCAACAGCATGCAATTTATTTCCAAACGAAGCAAATCTATACCCTCAAAAAAGCAGAAAACCTAACCGAAATGATTTAGCATTTAGCTCAGATGCCACTTTTACACACTATTTTTAATCTTGACTAAAATTTCCAAAGGTCTGTTCGTTCGGTAATGCTTTCCGACAAGGCTTTGACATCACACAAATGTGGACGATGGTTTGGCAGCAGCTGAAAACATCCAGATTGTTCATAAATTGCGATGTTCGATGGCTAACGCTAACGGCTATAGGGGAAATACATTGAACAGGCTAACACATTCTGAACAGTACACTGGAGTAGCCATTTTGCGAATCTGCTAGCACTGAACAGCATTTCTCCCATTTATGTCTATGGTTAGCCTAGTCGTTAGCCTGGTCGTTAGCCTGGTCGCTAGCCCGGTGGTTTAGCCTTGATTTCCCGCGAGGCCGGCGGCGTTCCTGGGCAGATGTTCATAAGAGCTCACTGACCTTTGAGTTAAACCCGGAGAGGTGCGTTCCGCGGCTGCAGAAGGTCATGCTTTATCCCAGACAAAGGAAAAACGAGAGGGGCCGAAGTGTTATGACTGTGGTCATCTCTGTTGGAGGGCAGGGACCAACACAGGTCTAAAAATGATCCTTATTTGGTGGTGATTGGCTCCAAAACCCTTCCAATATACAGTAGGTTGTGTTCATGTTATAGCATTCTGTTTAAATTGGAGCAGGTGCCAATACAGCTATATGGAAGAGAAACAAAGGGAAATTGAACATTATTTGATAGTGATTGGACGCATAAACCTGCCCTATCATTCTTATGGCTGAAAGTCCTTTCTACTGGCCAACATCACACACATGTCTTTGAATATTGTCTCCACTTTTGGACACCTTTATGAGAAAATAATTAGACCTTAGTTCATATGTGCCGACAGAGAAGACAGTTTTTATTTCATGTGGATTGGCCCAGGAATTACAGAGACATTCACAATAAACAACATTAAAATCTGGAATTTTTGAAGCTAAATTGTGCCTTTTCTCGTCACGTTGATTGGTAAAATTATTTGCAAAGTCTAATGAGATACTGAGACACTGAGATAATAGACTTTTGAGGATTTTGATGCGTTCAGTTGCAAAGAAAACGGTGCGTTTGGCTGAAAATCATGAAAAAATCTGAAAAGACGCCGCTTCGGACATGGCGCTGGTGACAAAACACCTGGGACAGAGGTTGGGCAACACTGGGACTAATTGGTGGTTTGAAAAAGAAAACTTTCTGATTAAACCAATTTTACCAAAGATTATTACCAAATGAGGTGAGAAAAGACTTTATTATGGTTAATGCTAAGATAGTTGGCTCGGGAAGGACGCTCTGCTGTGAAATCTGGACACAAATTAAGGTTAGGAGCAGGAACATGGTTAAGGTGAGGGGATATTTCCAGACAAACCAACTCATAGACCGCCCCTCCACACCCGACTATCCAACACCAACTCTTTATTATTCCCTGCTCCAACACAGGAAACCAAGGCACGTAAAGAAGTTCGTAGCTATTCAAAAATTCAAATAAATCGGCCAGTAAATATAGTTCATAATTTGTTTGTGACATGAGCCGACATCATTTGTTTGTCCCCACACTTTGCAAATGCCCAGAGCTTTGAATAGAACTCGTATTTGTTGGCCTTTTGTGCAGAGGCCCAGCCCTAAACATCTAAATGTCCCCAAAGCCACAACCGCGCTCACTATTGTCAACTCACCTTTGAAACGATTCTTTGTGGTTTGACGACGGACTCGCCTTGTACTCCGTATTGTTCAGGTATTTTAGTCCAACGACGTTCGCTTCTATGACAATAAAAAAGTATTTTGTGAGGTTTAAACATCTCCAACCTCAAGGTGTCGGATTAAAATGCGACTTAAACGAAGGGAAACTGCAAAAAGTGATGCCTCGATAAGATACGATGACTGGAATTCAGAATATTTGACAATATTTTGAGTAATTCAGACTTGTCAAGTAAAAAATGTGCCAATGGAGTAAGTAAAAATGAACTCCTTTCCAGTAAAATGAGATTTAACAACACATTTTAGTTGTAACATGTATTGTTTTCTCATTGTAAGTCAAACTACTCCACAAAGTCATCTGAAAAAAGGGTTTCCTCTTTCAAATGTACAAGAGTAACAAAAAGTATTCTACAAATGAGTTTAATTGCCTTTGATCTGAGGAGGTAAGAGAAGAATCTGCAAGTGGAACCAGTATTTTTGAAGCTACGACTAAATAGTAAATCTCATTTTTCTTGACTTCCACTTGTAGTTTTTTACTTAACAAATAAGAATTACTAAAACTAAGTCATTTTAGCCCATAAAGATATCATTTTTAATCTTACAGGTGCATTATTGAACTTTTAATGCGAAAAGTGGTTGCATGGTACCTTTACTTCCCATCACAGCGGCCTCGACGACACTCCAGGATCAGTTTTCTTTTGGTTTTTCTGGACAGGTGTCTTCCACGACAGCACAATGAAAACCTAGAAAAGAAACTGCAGCCATGATATGATAAAAGTTCGAAAATATTCTCGTTTTCTGGCAGTTTCAATCTTCTCTTGCGTTTCACCTCCCGTCTTTGGCATCACATCGGATCTCCTACAATCTGAAAAATAAAATACAAATGTTGACTTTATTCAAATGTATTACCTCATGTTTTAAGTTACGCAGTGATTTTTCTGTCTGGAGTTGAACTGGCTACCTTCTGGTACATGGTTAAGAGTCTAAAGTGCATACGACAGGTTAGGCAAGGAAAAACTGTACTTGAATTTGCTTGAAATTTAAAAAAAATGTGATGTTTATTACTTTACTTCCTCATAGACACGGGTTATGGGATGGGACACATGTTTTAGCCAACATTTTTGGAACCCGTAGGCAAAGTAAGTAAATCTTATGAAATGAGAGAAAATTTGTATTTTTAAAAGCAAATTGGACACTTTTTGAGCAAGAAATACAAGTACAACCTTTCACCGACTGCTCCACAAATACTTTAACAAACGCTGGATTATGAATGTATTTTCTATCAAATAAAGACACAGAAACATGAAGAGGAACAAAGGGGATCAACGGCCCAACTCTATACATAAATAACAGAGAGAGTTAGCTTCATGCTACATTCTAGCGCAGGTAATGGGCAAAGTTTTAGATGCGAGGGCCACACTGGGTCTTTGATCTTGCCTGGAGGCCCAGACCAGTCGCTTTCAAATAGACAATATTCACCTAAAAACATTTTAAAAAGCAACAAAATAGTAGCAGTTATGTATAATTTTTCTTCACGTCAGTAAGAACAAAGCATGTTCACCAATGCGTATGGATACAGTGGGCAACACGCCGAACTAGGGGGCGTGGCCTAGTGAGGGGGTTGGATGTTTGGTCTGAGAAACACTATTTTTCACTCTTTTGGGGTATTTTCTGGCAGACGACAAGCATAATTACCAAACACAAACAAAGTCGAGTCAAAGTGGGGTCCTTGTGAATGTTTTGACACGGTCTTACATGAGAAAACTGAGCAGATTGTCCAGTAGAAGTGAAAAACCAGCACTTGAAGCTAGTCAGACGAATATCAACATCACCAAGATCAGCCCAGAGTTGTTCTCATGTGCCTTGTTTTGATTTTGTTATGAAATATATTTTATTGTAACTTAAAAGCCCTCTGTGGACTGGTGTTGAATACTATAGCACATGTGCCAGGGCCGGCCCAAGCCTTCATGGGGCCCTAAGCGGAATATGTCATGGGGCCCCCGTAACTTCAATTTCATTTGGGATAGATATATTCCTATAAATGAGACGCAGCCTCAAGCGAACTATGTTTGTAAAGAATGTAGACTATGCTGCAAAACTAAATCTGGAAAGGAGTAAAATCTTCTTAAAATTGTTGTATTTGCCCATGATTTGAGAAAAGTTCTTTACTCTTCAATTAAGAAAAAAAAAAGAATCTAATCACATTTAAGATTAGATAAAAACAATATAAATGTATTTGAAATAAAAAAAATGTGTTTTTGTTGTTAAGTGTAAGTAACTTGAAATTAGTTTCTCAAATCGGGCAAATTTCCATAAATTCTACTTATTCCTATATTTCTTTTTACAGTGTACTAGTTATGTTGAGGAGACAATTGACAGTTGGGGAAATGCATGAGGCACACAAAAGTATGCACTATTGGGGGGCCCCTGGTGGTATTAGGTCGCTAATACGAAGCTAACGTTAGCATTATGGTGAATTGGGTCATTGAACCTCTTTGTTCCTCTTGATGACTGTATCTTTATTTGGTGGAAAATACATCAGTGATTCAGCATTTGCTAAAGTCGTTGTGGAGCAGCTGGAAAGTTTAGCTACTTTGGTGCTTTGTTTTCCCGCTCACTGTAGCTTCCAACGGCACAAACGTTTGTGGGCGTTCCCAAAGATGCCGTCTGTATCTATTGCGTTGTGACTGGCAGGCGTTTTACAACTTTAAAATAGACTATTTTCAACATTTTTAAAAGCAGTTATGAATAATCTTCCTTCATGTCAGTAAAGAGCTCAACATGTTGACCAATGCATATCAGGCTTGGTCATAACTTGGGCCTCAGTTTGCCCACCTCTGTGCTAGCGGCTATAGCTTCGAGAACTGTTTTATCCACTTCTACTGGACAATCTGTTTAGGGTCGAATTCTTAAATCCAGAAATCAAGATATTATTTGTTTAACTCCCATTAAACCAGGGGTCTCCAACCATTTTTCCCCGTGAGCAGAAATGGCAGTGAGCTACTAGGTCTATTGGACTGTCAAGATGATAATCCAACACAATTAAAGATAAAAAGTAGTAGTTTCTGCTTTTTTCTTCGCTATATTCACCTAAACGTTTGGAGATGTTTTGTTCTGAACAAAAAAATGCATCTAAAATTTGCCTCATCAAACGTATGTAGAAATGTAGAAAGCCGTTGGTGAGCTATTTGGGAAGGTCTGGCGAGTTACTGGACTAACCTTATGATTACCAGTGGTTCCCAAATTGCAGGCCTCAAAGCTTGTGTAAAAAACAGAAAAAGTATTGTTAAATTTTAAATCAGTATTCACCCAACAGTCACAGCAACTTCTTGACCTGACAACTTTTTTTAAATTATAATTATTGGGGGCTATAACGCTCTGGACTTTGAGAATGACTGGCATAATTCAGCAAAACACATAATAAAAGCTGTCGTATGCACTTTCCCCTTCACACCGTGCCACATAACGTGTTTATTTCACATAATTGTTTTGTTTCCGGAGCGTACCATGACCTGTGGCTCTCGCGCTGACACTGAAGTCCTTTATGCGGATTGGTGTGTGGTAGTAGATGTGTAGGCTTGGCTTCACTGCGGTGTGTTTTTCTGTGGGTCAAAACTGTTCGTTCCAAACGGTAGAAACGTCCCAGAGGTTTGTGGTAGTTTTGGACAAAAAAATAAAGGGGCCAGACGTGGTCACTCGGCCGATCCATCGACCTGCTTTGTAAAACGTGAGATTTTGTACTGAATATTTATATGACACAATAAAATCTCTTTGAAAAGGTGGATTTGTGTGGGTTTGGTCGTTCTTTGGGGGACGTTTATTTCATGAATACCATTAACCTCTTAAGCCCATGGCAGTTTTTTCCGAATTTGGTCCACATATCCTCTGGAAGGCTTTAACAGCTTGTAAAATGTCTAAAATGTTCATATTGTTCTCAAATGATATGAATGTCTGTGGGGAGACTGTAGATGTGAACATTTTCAAGAAAATCATAGTGGGCCTGAGTAACTGAGGTTGAAAGACAGAAAATATGAATTTTGCCTAAAAAACACAAACATTATCATTACAGCAGGTCAGCAGCTTGTTTTCATTGTAAAGAAGCAAATAAACATCAAAAATAGTAACTACGGGCTAATTATTGACTTTTAACCAACTGTTTATCTCACAAATAAATAGGGCACAATTTGGACAAAAAATTCAGTTTTGTAATATTTCAATGAAATTGAAAATTTTGGATCCTATTTATATATTTGGTCATAAAATACAAAATAAAATAATAATAAAATATTTTTCCAAGAAAAATAATACACTTTTTTTGTGAACACATTTAAAAAATAGATTAAAATAAACAAGAATTGTCTCTAAAAGTGGCAAGTCCCCAAAAATGGGGACCTTAAGAGGTTAAATGTTTGTACAATGTTATATTCATACAATAATATGAATATTATTGTATGAATAATATTCCTATTCAATAACATAAAAAGTGTCTGCTCTTGGGTCAGACCTGTACCTATATCATAATCTGATGTATATGAGCTTTGGAGACAGTGCTGGCTACATTCACTTTAGATTTAGATGTAGTCGACTAAATGTACATGATATTTTCTTTGACTATAATTAGACTCGAATTATAACGATGGAATGACCAGGGATGAGCCTGTACTCCTGGGAGCAGCAGGGCCATAGGCAAGTATCAACGACTTAGAGAGTAGCTCAGGGAGACAATGGACCCTCGTTAAGTACTTTACCTTTAGCACTAAGAGAGGAGGGGCTTAGAGGCGGACTCCTCCTGCTGGTTCACTAGCTTTATAAACCCACAGCGTGCTCCAGACCTTCAGGA
>OMNZ01118754.1:7233-17284 GCA_900303255.1 Lesueurigobius sanzi
TTTATTATTTATCATTATTACATGCTTATGTTTCATGTTGCACGAGTACACCAAAGAAAATTCCTAGTCTGTGAAACCTTCATTGACAATGGCAATAAACACTATTCTGATTCTGATTCTTCTGATTTGAAAAGAGAATGAGAATGGAACCCTTAAATTTCAGCACAGCCCTCCCCACAGCCCCCTTGACAGGCTCCTGCAAATTTCCTCCAGTTAAATTGTGCCCATCCCACAAATCTCAATGCAATCAAGTATCTGCATGAAAATATGATGGATCAACTCTGCACAATTCCAAAACAGAAACCAGTAGCACAATTAATTTGGTCAAATTGCAGAAAAAAAGATACTGTATACTTTCCATGGCAGTATCACTATGATGCTCTATATCACAATGTTGATGCGTTCTTCAGGCATAGTAAAAGGCAGCACGAAATGCCAAGCAGATAGCACCTCGAACATTGCAGATCTAAGCAGGAATAGAAAAGGCTATCGAGCCCACATCGGATGTGTGAATGTCAAATAGAGATTAGACAGATGTAATCACTGTCCCCTGACGCTGCACTGTTCATTAGGCTCATGTCTCTGTGACACTGGGGCTCCCGTCTCTGCCATCAAGTTTATTTATATGGGAGCGCCTTTCCCCTGCGCACCCCACTTCCGCCAAACAAACAAGAATAAAAATACACAGGGTCTTAGTACATCATCTGTTTTGACATTTTGAAATGTTCTCTCTAGCTATGTCTCATATTGTTTGGATCCTTTTTAGGGCTGCAATATTAATCACAGTCAGAAAAGGGATGAAACAACGAATTGATTAATCGTCAACTAATGGATTATTGAAATGGTTGTCAACTATTTCAGTAATCGATTAATTGTTGAAGGAAAGAATTACATCAAAATGTTGTATTTTTTGTGAAAAAATTATGTTAAGATTTTTTTGCAAATATTTTAGCTCTGATTGTTCCAAATATGAGATAAATCTTGGACCATAATCTAATCCAGGGGTGCCCAAAGTTTTTTTCCATGCCAAATTAGGCAACAGAGGGCTAAATTAGTGGGCAAAGGGCCAAACGCAATACTGTGTCACTTGTAAAGATCAAATTTAAATAGATCTATCTTTTATTATTCTTTAATTACTGTGTTCTATTGTATGTCCCAAACAGATTAATAACCTAAATAATCGTTAGTGACAGCCCTAATTATCAGAATGAGCAAATCTTAAACATTGCACCTCAAAGGTTCTGAAAAGCAAGTGATATTCTTTTATTAGTTTAGCAGTTCCAATTTCAATCTTGTGTGTGTTAATTGTTCTGGATAGTTAAAACTGTGAACTGAATCCATATGCAATTGTACTACTGGTACGAAATATAGATATTTTTCCCAAATCATGCAGCTCTAATCTGTATTCCTAATTCATCTATATATAACCAAACTCTAGAAACAAACTAACCAAGAGCACAGTCCATACACCATACTTCTATTATTGCATTTGGGGGTGTCTGAATGCAGTCTGTGTTTAAGTTAAGCAAATTTTGTGTTGTTTGTTGTTTTTTCAGGGTTTTTAAACATAACAAATTATGTTTAAATATTCAATTGTAAAATATTGCATGATGTTTTGTGATGAATATAAGATTTACATTGTACACAGTGTCCCAATTGTTGTAAAGCAGGCTTTTGCATCGATGATTGTAAACATTTTGCCCTTTGACATTAAAAGTATGTGGACGCAACAATAATCTGTGACATACAGTGGAATTCATCATGTACAGTGCACTAATAATGTCTCTGCGTTTGACTGAATAAAAACTCAACATCCATTTGCGGCAGTGACCTAGATATAAGCTACCATTTTGTAAACATTCTCTCAAAATGTAGCTAATTTATTTACACAAACAAACATAATGTGTTAGTCAAAGATAAATCACATTGTATGATGACAAAAGCCCTTTAGATTAGTAATGTTGTCAATTTTGTGGAAATATATCTTTAGGGACATGTATGGACAAAATGTATGTTTGTTGCATGCCTATCAGTAATACTGTCCCTGAACAATAATTTTGAGATAGCAGGTCATTTCAGGGGCATTTTAGGGCATTTCACTAAAAAATAATGATACTCAGTGGTTTAGGCCTACCTTCCAGTGGATGAACAATGCCACCTGGTGTTGTCAAACACATCTCGAATAGTTCTTTGCACCCTGAATTCCAATCTCAAACATGGGGTTGTTGGATTAACAACCAAGTATTCAGCTATTCATTAAATTTTCTTCATTTTTAAGAAATATTTTTTAGGCTTATTGACCCCAAACTCTTGCACAGCAGGGACCTACTGTGAGCGCAACACTAATGTGTTGTTGTTGATAAGAGAATAAGTTTTCTCTTGTTTCGATAATTACCTATCTTTACACATTTAAACAGCGTCTCTTTACAGTCAGATGACGCAGATAGTGCGGATGGATGCTGTGCTCTTGCACTGCACTGGGGCGGTCACATGACAAACCCGGAAACCCCAGGGCGGTGCTGGTGCTCTGCTAAACAGCAAAGTCTAGTGGCGGTATAACGAGGTAATACATGCTTTTATCAAACATATTTATTCCCTTTCAATGTGTTTTGTTTTAGACAACTGTTATGTCACAAGTAAATTCACGGTCTGCGTAAAAGGTCATCGCATTAATGTTTTTCTTAGCCAGAGTTAGCATTACTTGCTAGCAGCAGTAGGAACAACAATGTTTTTGCAGGAGCGAGATCATTCTGAGATAGGAGATCTTTTACCAGTTGTAATTAAATACATAGCCGGTTATTTAAAAAAAAGCAAGGCATTTTCCCCCGGAATACTCTTTGTATTGTTGTTTCATTGCTTAAAAACCTGTCACCAAACTTGATGTGTATTTAATATAGAAAACGTCATTGTGACATGACTATGTTTACATCTCCCAAAGGACACCATTGATTGCACTAGTGTGCTTGAAACATGAATAGCAAGCCGTTCTCCTATGCTTAAATGTCATTAAATAATTTGTCATAACAGGGACATTAAAATGCGCTGCATCCATTCAAACATTTAGTAATAATATCGAGATGTAATATTTTTCATGTGACAGCTGCCTCCACGATGACAGCCATAAAGCACGCTCTCCAGAGGGACATTTTCACTCCCAACGATGAGCGCCTTCTTGGCATCGTTAATGTCTGCAAAGCTGGAAAGAAAAAGAAGAACTGCTTTTTATGTGCAACTGGTAAGACGTCAATCAAATGCTGCGTTTAGGGTTACCACCTCACATAGCCTGGTGGGTAAACGGGGGACATTCTTTGTGATATGGTGGGGGACAAACGCCAGAAATTAATACTTTCATCAGAGGTAGATCTGCTTACCATAGTTCAATTTGCTCTTTTAGCCCAAAAGCACATAGGGATTGCAGTAGGCCACAAAATATAACAAATAAAACAGCCCAATATTGTAAGTTTTTATGCAATGAGTGTACATAATACTGTATGTCATTCTCTATTTAAACCTAACTTCCCTCACAATGAAAAAGTGGGACATTACCTGAATAAGTGGAACGGGGGACAGAAACCTAAATGGTTGTACAGTACAACCAAAAGAGTGACAGGTGGTCACCCTAGCTGCATTGATTCACTAAGATTAACTTTTAAAAGCACCACTAATAATAATAATAATATTTGTTTTTAAGTTACCACTGAAAGACCAGTCCAAGTGAAGGTGGTAAAGGTAAAGAAATCTGACAAAGGAGACTTCTACAAACGACAGCAGACCTGGGAGCTTCGTGATTTGACTGAAGTAGACGCAAAGGATGCAAGCAAGGTACACTGATTAATTAATTAACTAAGTTACCAGTCAATAATACTATATATAATTTCAATTTCAATTGATTTAAGGATAGCCCCATTGAGATGAACCATCTCATTTTCAAGGGGGTCCTGAACATAAAAAGACAGTCACATACATAACAATCACAAACATAACACACTCACATATCTTGCTCTTCCCATCCCCACCCACTCCCCCAGATTGTCGCTGTTACAACAGTAGTTTTTACAATACATTCCCGTTCTATATACATTACAATATAAGGACAATTAGTAACAAGTACATACAGATTTGAAGTGATCATAAAGAGATGCTTTGAACAGGTGCAGAGATGTTATAGACCTAAGTCCTGTTGGTATATTATTCCAGTCAAATGGAGCTCGATAACCGAACGCTTTCTTTCCTACCTCTCTTTTAACTGTAGGCACACAGAAAAATGGGTAGTTTAGATTACGTAGTGCATATGATGATGTAAAGGGTACCAAGTATTGTTTTAAATAAGGAGGATAATCATACTGTATACATTTATAAACAAAATAAATCCAGTGGAACTGTCTTCAATCTTTGGGATGTAACCAGTTCAGAGAGTCATACATTACACAGTGGTGAGTAAGATAATTACACCGATAACTAATGTATGTGTTGATTTAGGAAAACCCGGAGTTTGACCTGCACTTTGAGAAGGTGTACAAGTGGGTGGCCAGTAGCACTGCAGAGAAGAACTCCTTCATCTCTTGTATTTGGAAACTGAATCAGCGATACCTGAGAAAGAAGCTTGAGTTTGTGAATGTCAGTCCTCAGCTGCTGGAAGGTATGGCACATTATCATTCATGTGCCTATTGCGATAGCATGGATTAATTCAAAGTGGTTGATTGCATGTCTTGCAAAGTTTACTTTGTTATTATTGACTCTGCTAACTTTGTTGTTTTTGCTAGTTATTTTATTTGATGCTGCAATACCCACATTCTACATTCTGCCTCTTCTTTGAATCCTGGTTTGTTGTTTGGCTTTCTGTGTTAAATTATTCTTTATTCTTACTTTTTCTCTTGACTTTTCTCTGGCCAGAACTTCCTAAAGCGGAAGGTTGGTAGGATTTCACTGCCCCCTCACTCCTCTCCATTTTAACCTCATGACTTCAGCCAACCATTCTCATTATAAACAGCTAAGGCCAAGTGACACAAAAGCCATTCATGCCACGCATCTCATCCAACCCCCCTCAAAAAAATACAAAAAAATAAAAATAATGAAATAATGAAATTGACAAATAAAACAATGCAACTTTATTCAAATATGAATGATTGTATGCCCACCTTTTTAAAACATTATGGTCATTAAATGCTGTAAAGCGCTCAAGTCAAACTTTCATAAAAACTTTATCAGAAATTCATTCTTTTGATCTCCATTGCTTTAACATTGCATCTCCATCCATAAAATCTTAACTCAATCAATATTTACAATTTCACTGTGCATCTACATCACTACAACTACATCCATATTAGACATAGGTATTAGCAATAGACGAGATCATCATTTAAATCTGTAAGTCCGATCACTTCTTCCTGTTGTCTCACACACCACACGTATTGATAAAATTACAAGATTTTTCTTGATAGAAAATGTATGTTTCTTCTTATGTGTATTTTTTCATAGAGTCAGTTCCGAGTGGAGAAAGCCAGAGTGTGGCCGGGGGCGATGAAGATGCTCTTGATGAATACCAGGAGCTGAGCACCCGCGAGGAGCAGGATATTGAGAGCATGATGGAGATGTGCGAATACGCTGTCTCAAACGCTGAGGCTTTTGCTGAACAGCTTTCTCGGGAGCTGCAAGTCCTGGACGGGGTCAGTTGTGGAATATGCAGCACGCACACAAGCACACACACAAACACACAGTCACAGCATAACGGCAACAGAAGCCAAACAAGTTCAGCGCAGACTATACATCTAAAACAGGGGTGTCCAAACTTTTTTCATCGAGGGCCACATTTTGAAGTGTACACGGCATGGAGGGCCATAGATCGGTGGCCAGTGCAGTCAAACATCCAACTAGGTTAATTTCAGAAAGGTATAAAACTTTCCCTACACCTGTATTTAGTATGGAACCTTACTGCAAGCTCTATCTAGCAATAAATGTTTTTAGAGGTTTTAATTGTGAAGAATTGTTAAACTTGCAGAGAAAAGTGTTTTTCTGGCAATGTGTACCAAAAATTTGTCGGAGGGCCGCATTTGGCCCCCGGGCTGCACTTTGGGCACCCCTGATCTAAAATGAGAAAGGTTAAGTTTGTAATTGCAACAAACTTTGGAACCAATCATAAAACTGATACTTTTTTTTTGTAGTAGCTTACGTAATATTGATTCAAAGTCCTGCTTGTGACTGTTAAATTTGTTGTTTTGGGGTACTTCATCTCCCCCTGGTGCAAGCCTATAAGCTACAGTGCTGTGAAAAAGTACAGTATATGCCCCCTTCCTGAATTAGTATATTTTTTTGTATTTGTCACACTTGTTTCTGATCATCAAGCAAATTTTTGTAACACACAAAGACAATCCCAGAAAATACAAAATGCAGTTTCCAAACGATTATTACATGTATTAACAGAGAAAAAATCCAAACCTATCAGACCCTCTGTGAAAAAGTAAAAGCCTTCTGCCCTGATCTTAATAACCGGTTGTGCGACTCTTTATTGCGATAACTGAAATTAAACGTTTGTGATAACTGGTGAGGAGTTTATCACATCACTATGAAGAATTTTGGCCCACTCTTTTTTCAACTCAGCCATATTAAAGAGCATTGAGCTTGAGCTCTCAAACTGTGTTGACTTTGCTGCTTCTGGACTTGGACGAATTGCTGTCGTTGATGGAACAATGAATTCTGCTGTTTACAGGAAATCCTGAAGGTGAAAATCCAACCATCAGTTTGAGAGAACAGTGGACCAAAATTCTTCACAGTGATGTGATAAACTTCTCACCAGTTATATAGTTTAATTTCAGTTATCGCTGCAAAGAGTCGCACAATCAGTTATTAAGATCAGGGGGCATTTACTTTTTCACAGAGGTACTAACTGTTTGGTAACTCCATTATATGTATTTTCTGGGATTTCTTTGTGTGAGATAAAAATTTGCTTGATGATCAGAAACATGTGACAAATACAAAAAAATATACTAATTCAAGAAGGGGGCATATATTTTTCGCGCCATTGTAGCTTTTCATATTGGAAAAATAGAAAATGACAATGCCATAGGCTGAACTTTTCTGTTGATTTGGTCAAAATATGATCATCAGCAAACAAACATTAGGTACATTATGTTGCATGTATGCTTTTAACAACATAATCATGGCCTATTTTTCCCCCGTCTTTCAGGCCAACATCCAGTCCATTATGGCATCAGAGAAGCAGGTGAATATCCTGATGCAGCTCCTGGATGAAGCCTTGGGCGAGGTCGACACAATTGAAGGAAAACTGAGCAGCTACGAGGAGATGCTGCAGAGTGTCAAGGATCAGATGGACCAGATCTCCCAGAGCAACCGCCTCATTCAGATCAGCAACACCAACAATGGAAAACTACTGGACGAGATTCAGTTCTTAGTGGTAAATAATACAAATTTAAGGGTTTATTTAATCTAAACTTTTTTTTTTTGCCATTTTTGATTGTAGTCTGATTTAAAAAAAAGTTTTGCCACAGTGACATGTCAATTTTTATACCAAAATGAAGGTATAAGTCTCTTCTTTTATATAAAAAGTGTGATGCTCTATCTTAATCCATTCCTTTTTTTGTTCCCTGATGAACAAGGGCAGTTTTAGTCAAAAACAGCTGTTCGGAGAGAAAAAGCTAAGATAATTGCACTTTTATAAAACAATTCAGGTAAAGATGACCTACTTACCTTTAATCATTTTGGTCAAATCTATTTACAATTTTGTATTTGCAACAATAAAATAACATTTTACAAGCCAAACAACACAGTTTATTTAGATTTTAAAGCTGTGAAGGAGATATTTCCCTGCTCTAAAACTCTAAGCTGACTTTTGTCAAAATTAAATTTTATTTTAAACAAGGTTAAACATCGGCACGTTATAGCTAGTATTTTTTTCTATATATTGTTCATCTAGAAGGTTACAAAATTATTTTTTACAGTACTATATAAACACAGGACTTTTGTGTTACTGCCAAGAAAGAGAAAAGGTCAAATAAATTAAGACATTCAGTGAGAATCTACAATGTAAATGACTAATAATTGTTGTAATATACAGTGTATATATATAAAATAAGAAATTAGTAAACTACTAATTAAATTGGTGTTTGCTCCCAGAATTACCTCGATTTGTCGAAGGGACACATCAGGGCGTTACAGGAGGGAGATCTGACGTCTCCTAAAGGGATCGAAGCCTGTATCAACGCCTCTGAAGCTCTTCTGCAATGCATGAATGTAGCCCTCCGACCAGGTATGTTACTGTAATATTTTAGAAAATATTTATTGAACAAAATCTTTGTAATCATTTATTGCCACTGCCCAGGTCATGAGAAGTTATCTGCAGTGAAACAGCAGCAGCACCTATTCACTGAGCTCAGAGACACTTTTGCCCGACGTCTCACTAATCACCTCAACAATGTGTTCGTCCACCAGGTAACGCTTTACGACTCGCATGAATGCAGTTAAAGCTCAACACACTGTTACACTCACTTGAAGGTTCACCCAGCATTATTTTGTGTAGCTTTTGTTATGTTTAAACAAAATCGTAGACCAATTGGAGGCAGCTTCAAAATTAAACAAACCGAATTGGATATTTTCCAAAATTGTGCAGCCCCAGCCAGATTATAGGTTGTGTTCACGTTATAGAGTACAATTTCAGCTGGAGCAGGTGCCAATGCAACTCTATGGGAGAGAATCAGTTTTTGAAAGAATTTTTCAAAAAGAAAATCGACAAATGTTTTCCCTAACCATTAATTGGTAGTGATTAGATTCATAAACCTGCCATATTATTCTTATGGCTTAAAGTCCTTTCTGCTGGTCAACATCACGCACATGTGCTGACAAAGAAGACATTGAACTTACAGTATATATTGACCTCTTTTTGTTTGTTGTTTATTTTTGTTTCATGAGGATTGGCCCAGGAATTACAGAGCAATATCTGCATTTTAACAGTTACCAGCACAGCATTTCTAGCTGCCCTCCACCTCAATTTTAAAGGAATAGGCCACTATTTTCCATACTGAGATATGTTCTTACCTGAGCTTAGACGACTTGATGCGTACCCGGCTTGGTCTTTGCGCATGCCCTCAGTTCCGTAATAGACTGAAGATGTTGTTAGCATTAGCCTCTGCTACTGTATTCCTTTGGGGAAAAACTGGGGTGAAGTTAGAAGCCACCAAGCTCTTCCACGGTTTCCCTATTTAAATACGTTTCTGTGAGTAGTTACACAATCCAAGTACACAAAATTAAACCTGTCGATGTTCTAAGCTGATAAAAAGTGGCACTATATTGTAAGGTGTAATAACACCGCTTCGATGCTGGAATATCTTCACTCCTAGGGCCTGATCTTGCAGCGCAGCGTAGATGTCAAATGTAGGTGACAAGTTGCAAACGCACATGACAGGTGTGCCTAAGACTGCGCCGGTCTGACAGGGGGCGGACCTCCAGATGAATGAGGAAGAGTGAGGCGTGACCCACCGCCCATATTCGTTCAAGTATAGCAAATATTGATAGGTTAATATGAATAATCGCGACGAATAAGCACAGGATTAATAATAATAAAATTAATAACACATAACAATAACAACAATAGGCCACCAAAATGAAATTATTAATAAACAGACATTGATTCTGACAACCTCTCCTTTCGGCCTTTTCCTCGTTACATTTGCGCCATTCAACTCGCTTTTCAGTGACGTGCACACAGGTTTTATAGGGCTATTTCAGGTGATACTAGCATTTGTTCTTTCACATGGTCGGTCCGGCCCGGTTCTACTCCAGGCTGATCATGGCTTATTTTATTGTTTTGTTTTTACGACTTTCACAAGTATTAATATAGTTTCGGTTACTGCTACGCGCCCCGGTAAATGTAGAACTACGCAAACGCCTTATGCCGTGGCCCGTGAAGGGAAAGTTGGGTATTTAAATGAAGACAGACAGCTTTGGTGAGAAGAACGGTATGTGTGTGTATCTGCTGCCCCCGTGTGGAGACTGCGGGTCATTGCATGGGCGTTGGTGGCTCTGCCCCATGTGCTTTCAG
>OMNZ01118790.1:0-21066 GCA_900303255.1 Lesueurigobius sanzi
GCCACTACATGAGCCACAACATTTTACGATGACTCAAATATATGTGAAAATCCTGTTGTAGTGAAATTTGCATTGTACATGTGTTATGTGCAAACTACAACAGACGCTGTGCTAACAAATGCTAAAAACAATAGCCCTCATTCATTGGCGACAAACTCCGACTTTGTAACTGGAACGTCCACAACTGGGATGTGACGTCATTCCGAGCTACGATTTCCAACTTCTGAGGTAAATGGAACGCAGCATAAGTCTTCATACACGTCATCTGCTCTTTCAACAAGCAACAGTTCTTCCTTTCGTTTTCCCACACTACAAATACCCTTTCTCTTCAGTCTTTCACGCAATTCAGGCACTGTCACTCGTTTGTCACCGTGTTTTCGGCATGTTAATGCATCAACCGGAAGGAAGTGCACATGGCAAAGAACGGTGTAATTCTTTGATCACAGCGCCGCCCAGTGGACGAAATTTTGGGAGAGCAGAACGCCCGAATTGGCACACATCGCTGGAGATGATACTTTTCTCTGGAAGTTTAACAATTCTGCACAAATAAAACCTCAAGAACTAGCATTTTATTGTGAGACGGAGCTTGCATTAAGTTTTCAGACAAAATACAGGTGTGGAGAAAGGTTTCAACCTCTCTTAAATTAACCTGAATGTCTGACTGAACTGGCCACCGATCTGTGGCCCTCCAGTTTGTATAGTCTTTAATACGTGGTCCTCGATGAAAAAAGTTTGGACACCCCTGCCATCAGCAATACATTCGGGAAAGATGCTGGAACATTTTGTATCCCAAAACTATGATAGCACTTGCAACAAAAAATATTATCACCTTCTTAAACCATGCCAACCAAAAAATTGAAAAAATAAAATAAACTCTGAACTTGATTATTTTACAACGAAAATACAGTATCATTATACACAAAGCAACATTCTCACACCCAAAACCCAGTTTTAAAGTACTGCTAATTGAAATAAAGAATTGCATGAACTCTAAAAATCTAACCAACAAAAAAGCAATATATATCTAAATAATTTATGAAGAGTTGCAAGAGACTTTTTTGCTTTCTTAGAATCCACTTTTTGCAGTGTAATTATTTCCTCATGAATGTATATAATATTCAAAAACATTTGTGAATCTGTGAAATGGATATTGTGCTCCAGGCTTCTGGGCCGACCGCACTGCCCTCCATGAAGCAGCGTCTCAGGGCCGGCCTCTGCAGCTCCAGCAGCTGATAGACTGTGGAGCCAGTGTGAACACGGTGACCGTGGACAACATCACTCCCCTCCACGAGGCCAGTCTGAGAGGACACTGCCCCTGTGTGAGGCTGCTGCTGCGGGCCGGGGCGCAGGTCAGGAACACACAATACGGAACTACAGGGATGTCACCATTCAACATTTTAGTGTCAGGATTATTGTGATGAAAAATATTGCGACTTAATGATTGTTCACAATTATCAAAATGAAAGGTGCGATGCTGGATTGAGAGTGTTTATAGTGCACTTAACCTCTTATACCCCACAGGACCCAAATTTGGCACGCTGGGGTTTAAGGGGTTAAAGGGACGGGTAATAGGATACTAACGCATCTTTGCATGTCCAAGTCGAGGTAAAATCTGGTGTAATGTTGCCAAACGAAAAGCCCCAAAAGAACCATGTGCATTGTTGCGTTCAGTATCACACGGTAAAAATGAAAGTGAAACTGTGCAATAGGGCTGGGCCATATCGTATCGTATATCGATATCGGGATATGAGTTTGGATATCGTCGTCATTTTTTGATATCGTTGTGGATGCAATATAATTAGCTCAGATGATTTTGACTGAAGTCAGGAGGACCAGAGGCAGATGAAGGTCACAGCTAATGCTACGCTCATCTCCATCAGAGCAGCATAAACACTGACTGTGGAGGCTTTAGGGGCAGGTGCTTAAAACGTAAAATGAATTGAAGGGGTGTATGTTGCTTGAGTAGATAAAATTTGCAAGGAAATTAGCATGGCTCTAAAAGAAAAAAAAATCCCAATAGGTGTAAAACAGTTGAAATATTTTATCCGTTGTCAATTAAATTGTCAAATATATCATTATCGTGATATTTCTTTCTTATATCGTGATATTGATTTTAGGTCGTATCGCCCGGCCCTACTGTGCAAGCGCATGAAAATTGTCTGGTTCATGTCCTTCTCCATCACGCTACTAACCACATGTTTGAATAAAAGCAAATTGTTTATTTTTGCCATGCGATTCCCACTGTTGGCTGTAGGGGGCGGTCCAGGCCAAATCCTCTTCAGCCCTGGCACTACTATTTATGAACATCGTGTCATCCTCACATAGGGATGTCAAGATGAACCGCTTTTACTGTCACTTGCTGTGATTATAAAAGCCCACTGTAGGTCAATCGTGAGAATTTTGGGAATTTTGTTTCTCATGAGCCGCAGCGTGTAATTAAAGTGTTAAATTCACCAAAAATACACAAAGACAGGTTAAATAATCCAATGCGCAGAGAGCAAATCCATCTTTATCCATCTTCATATGATAATGGCAGAACGTTGCTAAAGGAAGAGTCCTAAAAGAACCATGTGCAGCGCGGCATCACTGTAAAAACCAATGTAAGTTTTTGTCCTGGTTATTTTTTTATGTGCTATTAAAAAATATATATATGAAACGGGCTAAATGATCAATGGGTTTCTAACTAAAAGAACAATTAAATGAATAGTGATGGGATTTATGGCTCTTTACAGGGAGCCGAGTCATCTGTTCATATCAAAGAGCCGTTCAATAGACTGGCTCCTTTTTATATTGTTTTTATTATGACGCCAGCTAAAACGTCATATTATGAGTAGATATTAGGCACAGGCACATTTCTTATTAAAATTAACCAAAAGGGCTAAAACTGGACTGAACCAGGTCTAAACCAGGACAAAAACTGGGCTAAAACTGGACTAAACCGAGTCTAAAACTGGGCTAAACTCAGACTGAACCAGGTCTAAAACTGGACAAAATCAGGTCTACATCAGGACTAGACCAGGGCTAAACCGGGACTGAACTGAACTAAGTGATGAAGTAGGACTAAACAGGTTCAGATCTAAACCAGGGGTGAAACGGGACAAAACCTGGGCTTGACCAGAGGGACTCCAGATGAAGCCAAATGATGATGGAGGTGATTTTAAATCCTTTAAAAACGTGTTTGTGAATCAAACTTTGTGCCGCAGTCAATGGAAAAGGCTACAACTGTCTGACAAATCAGTTTTTGTGCAAAAATCTTTCATTTCTGACGCCTTCTCTGGTCTCGTGCTGATTCTTGAGTCCATTGAGAGTAAATCTACATCAAATTGAGTGAAAAAAAAAGATCCGGCTCTTTTCACAATTGAGATCCGGTTCGAGCCGTTCACCTCAAAGAGCCGTTCAAAAGAGCTGATTCGGTCATGAACGTCACATCACTATAAATGAATCTAAAAATATACATATAATGGGTTGTTTGTGGAAGTTTGGACAGTACTCTTGTAAGATTTTGTGAAATTCTCTGTAATTCTGCTAATTGTGAATAATCATGACTCCAAAATTTAGAATCGTGACATCCCTATCCTCACAGAGACATTATTTGAATTTATAAAATGTTAAATATCAATGCGCAGACATCCTAATGAAAGATTTTAAGCCTGTTTTTAAGACTTACTGTATATCCACTTTGATAGGTGGACGTGAGAACGATCCACGGCAGCACCCCTCTCTGTAACGCCTGCGCTTCTGGGAGTTTGGAGTGTGTTCAGCTTTTACTGGATCACGGAGCGAACGTGAACCCGTCTCTCACCGCACTGACCGCTTCCCCACTGCACGAGGCCTGTATTCAAGGTACAACAAAACAAAACCAAAAGGTACAACTGAGGACGTAATGAACTACTGGAAATGCCCCCACAGTTTGTATGTTGGTAGTTTACGCTACTTCACTTCACTTTCACTTCACTTCACTTCACTTCAAGTTCTAATTGTGATGTGATTAAATATAGAATGTAATGGGGGTGGGCGAAATAAGCTGTGGCTTCTGCTTACTCCCTTTCAGACATTGATGTAAACACTTATTTTGTTGTTCCTTTCTGGTGCCTTGAAATGTCTGGATAAAGTTGAATAAACTGAAACTTAGAAGAAGCTTAGACCGGTTCGAATAACGATATCTTCTTTAAGATTAAGCGATGGACAGCGAGCACTTGGTAGATGATCACTTACTGCAACATAGACTTCTCGAAATATGAGTTGTTTAGGTTAGGTCCTCATCCATATCCATTTTTTTGATTACCCACTCCAAAAAAAAGCATATAAAAGTCATTCAATGAATTATGTCAAAAATAAGGCCTTAAATGTCATTAAAAAGCATTAAATAGAGTTTAAATTGGCATTAAATCAAAAGTTCTTGGAAAACAATGACATTGCTCAACACATTTTACAGCACAAGTTTGTCAAAAATACAAAAAGTAGGGTCTAGACTGGAGTTTTGGCAGAAATCATACTATATTTCTAGTCAAAAGTGGTGTGTTGTATCTAATTTTCTATTGAATATGGAAATTAATATTAAATGTGTACTGATTTGTGGCATTTGTAGCATTAAAAATGTAGTATTTGGGCATTAAAAAGCATTCAATTTGACTTGCCGCCACCTGTATAAACCCTGGAAGCATTTCAAAACCTGGAGATAAAATGGTAATATTTGTCCAGTAATAAAGGAATGCAACATTTTCCACCCCAGACTTTCTAGATTGTTTGTCAGTTTGTCAATGAACTGTGTGTGTTCTGAATCAGCCTGGAAAAGGACATCGTGTTTGCCTGTCCCCACACACTGTCAGTGTCAGGGGAAAGGAACACCGTGGGAGTAAAATCCCTGGATTCATACACAGTCCAAGTTTCTTTAGTCCTGGTTATAGTCTCAGTAATCACTATGTTTACGTTTGGATTCAGAAAGGTCCATAAATTACACCAGTTTTCCACATCACAGATTTGATCACAGCGCATTATTAGCGCAGTGTGGTTGGTTTATGTCTAAAGTTTTGCTTTGCCCAGGTCATGTGGACATAGTGAAGCTGCTGATCTCCAGAGGAGCAGAGCTGGAGGCCTTTGACGTTCACTTTGGACCTCCTCTCCACATCGCTGCTGCTAAAGGTCACGCCGCCTGTGTGAGGGAGCTGCTGAAGGCAGGTCAGAAGGACACGCAACTAAATGTTTGTTTCATGATAATAGGTTGCGTTCACGTAGATAGGATTTTTTTTTCAGTTGGAGCAGGTGCCAACACAACTCAAAGGGAGAGAAATACTGTCGTTTTTGAAAGTAATTTCCAACTAAAAAAATTGACAAATGTTATACTTCATTATTTGATAGTGCTTGGATTCACAAACCTGTCATATTATTCTTATTGCTTTGTATTTCTACTGGCCAAGGCCACACACATGCTTTTGAATATTGTCTCCACTTTGGGACACCTTTTATAAGAAAATAATTAGACCTAACCTCCACTTTGGGACACCTTTTATAAGAAAATAATTAGACCTAAGCTCCTAATATTAAGCCTAGTTACCGCAAGTTTGTAGCTGACTTTATTCAAATAAATTTTGAACGCGAAAGAAGTGACGTTTGCATGATCTTATTCGCTTGCCATAGTAATATTCCCATCAGCTTGATCAGGTGCTGCTCCGTGGCATCTGGCAAAAATAAACTCCTTGCGGATTCTTTCCGTTAAGCCGGAGGGCCTCGGTATACGGAGGCGGACCATGCAGAGTGTGCAACATGGACTTTTTAAGTCTTGCAGAGGCCGAAACTGACCGGCAAGAACGTACTCAGGATCCAGTGTGAGCCTGGCGTTAGTTCATATGTGCCGACCATAGACTGTATAATACTACATTACAGTAGTATATACTGTAATAATGGACTTATTGTAGCCCACGACTTCCTTAAACCATAAGGAAGTGGGGCAGACTCCAGAAGTTCCTTGCTCCGATGGACTGACCATGTAAACATTTTGGCTTCTCTAAGTCATTATTGGGCACAGACTTGTCCTTCACCATCCACTACTACATCGTCCTATTTTTTTTTCATTTCACTATTTTCATTTTTATTTTCGCCCTGGTCTTAATAATGGAGCTCCAAAAACCGAGCCACACAGCGAGCATAGCTGACCTTTGTGGCCATCTCACACAGCAGTGTTTTAGGAGTGAGCCATGTAGTTTTCCTTCATTAACACCAAGCTTATTTTCTCTCTGTCAAGTTCACTTCGTAACAAAATCATAATCAACCACACTGAGTACAAACTCTAACCCTATTTTATGACAAAATCGCCCCAGCCCGAGATAAAATACCTTATTGTTTAGAGTAAATCCTTAAAAATCCCTACACATGACCTTATGTATGTGTTTTATTTTACTTGCTCATTGGAAATATGCACTGGATGTGACTCAAGAAGAAATATCTATCCCTCTCTCTATGTCACTTGGTTTTACAAAACAATTTAAAGAACAACTCACCCATAACTTTATGCTATTTAATGAATGAATGAATGAATTAATCAATCAATCAATCAATTTTTACTTATAAAGCGCTTTTCATACAAGAGTGTAACACAAAGCACCTTACAACTTCCCCTTCACCCATCCAGCCCCCCAACCCCCACAAGTATTCACCCATATACAAAGAATCACCCATTAAGAAACAAACTAAAAGATGACTCTCAGAAAAACTCTCATATGCATTTTAAGCCTGGACATTCCACATTCTTGTCTGTTTTGTGACATGATTTTTAAAATTATTTTTTTCTATCAGGAGCCCGGGTGAACTCTGTGAAGTTCCACGAGACGGCGTTACACCTGGCGGCCTGCGGGGGCAGTGTGGAGCTGGTGGAGACCCTGGTGGAGTTTGGGGCGAATGTTTTCTCCAGCGATAACTCCGGGAACAGGCCCCGCGACTACAGCGAGGAGGGGACGGACAGCCACCACTGCCTCTGCTACTACGAACGTATGTTGACTGTCTCTGCACAGTTAGAAAATAGCGGTTTAAAAAAGATGTCTTTCATTTGAAAATCAAAATTTAGCAATGCACAAAATTCAAAGAATCAGACAGTTACGATAACAATGTTTTCCAGACTGTATGTTTACAGTACACATGTGCATATATTGTAGCTCTATGGCCCGTAAAGTTAAGGCCATAAAGCTACAATATATATATATATATATTTAATATGACTTTTTGTCCTCAGTAGGTGTCTATAGTGAACCCTGCTCTGACCCCCCCAATATACTCATTCACAAAACGCTTGCCCTGATGAAGACCCTTTCGTGTTAATAAAGAACTTATATATTTTTGTACACGGTAGTTTTGTACACAGTATTTTCTAAAGTACAACTTATATGCATGTCTGTGTTATTGGTATTTAGAGCATAATATTCCCATTTAGAATTTAGATTTATAGTGCTGATGTTTCATATCCCACTCTCCTTGAACACTGTAGTAAAACAACTATGCTCTACGCCCCTACTGTTGATAGTGGACTATTAAACAGACGGATTTGAACATTTCATAAGTATTTCAACTGCAGCTGAACCGTTTATGTATCTTTTTCAGTTTTACAGTATTTTCACCATCTTTTTTTACGGGACAAAGTTGGCTGCTGTTTTGAAGGTGGCGCCGCTAACCTCTGAGAATACAACACCGGGCCGGACAATTTATCTATCCATCCATCCATCCATCCATCCCTTCTCTTCCGCTTTATCCGGGGTCGGGTCGCGGAGGCAACAGTCCGAGCAATCAATTTATCTGCTTATTGTAACTTTAAATGTTGGTAGCACTTTACAATACAGCCCGGTAACTACTAGGTGGTAATTACCTAGTAGTTAACAGTAGTTACCGGGCCTAAATGTCATTGTTTAGTTTAGTTTAGTTTATTTGAGCTGCTTACATTCTTAAATTGTTACAACTTTACATCTTTACAATACATCTAGGTACGAGCTCAAAAGGAGTAGGCTGAAGCAAGAAAGCTTATGTGTGCCTACCCCTCCTTCATGTACCCATTACTTGTGCAGTAATACTTAAGACAGTAAAACATAATATGCTTTGTGTACAAATTGTAATTTTGTTTTGTAATGTCCCTTTCCTGTTTAATAATGGCTTACACTTGTTGTATTGTACTTTTCAAGCATGTTGTTTCTCTGGTTACTTTAGATCAGGGTCATTTGGGTAGTTTCTGTTGTCATTATGAGTGAATCCCTACCAGGATATGCAAACTTATTATCACAACTATATTTTATTCCTGTGTTTTCTGTGTTGCAGAGAACCCTCTGAGTTTGCAGCAGATTTGTCGGATCAGACTGTGGTCGATGTTTGGTCGCAGATCGCTACGAGTCATCCCTGACCTGGACATCTCTCCAGTTTTGAAGAGATTCCTGCTGTTCACTGATCACACAGCACAGGTTTACTCATAACATTCAAGTTTACTGATAAAGCTTTAATTTATTCATCATTATGCTGTGGTATTTATTTATGCACTTGTCTACTTTGTTATGAAAGTAACGGATTAAAGTTCTCCTGTGATAACAGTCATAATCATAGCTTTTATTTGTCGGTCATGTTTTCTGGCGCCGAACGTTCCATTTTTGTCATGAACCTCACAAACAAACAACAACAGTCTGATGTCAGGAACTTGTTTACAAGTCTCTTCATGGTTTCATCTCTGACTTGCTGGAGTCTTATGAACCATCTTGGATAGAGTGGCCAGATTTTTCACATTAAAACTGGGACACAGTTGCTCAATCTGCATTGAGGGGAGAGACTTTTGTTTTTTTTAATTCAGCTGCTTTGAAAACTTTGTTTGGCACACACATGGCCAAAAAGGCATTGAAGGCCTTATACCTGTTTGAAATTTGAACTTAATTTTGTTTTGTCCTCCTTTAGTATATTGTAAACTAAATATAAAGCATTGTTGTCACTATCATGGGTTTATATGCTACTTTTCTTAAATTTCTGTGACCAAATAAAGTGACCCCACAAGTTGTGAAACATGCTTATAAACTTTATGAAACTTTGAAACTATGAACTTTAGAAATGTGTGCAGAAAGGTATGAATATGTTTGGCTACAACTGTCAATTTAATTTACAAGCTCCCTCTTTCATAGTTTGCAATAACAAAAACAAACTGGCTTTAAGTTTCAAGTAAAAAACGCTTTTAAACTGGGACAAATCAAAGGTTTGTGAGGAAGCCACAGATGAGGAGTTCAAAATGGTCTGACTCTTGTGCCCTAAGAACCAGAGTAGGGATGCACCGGGCCGATATTTGTATCAGATATCAGAGCCGATTCAACCACAGAGAGAGTACAGATGAAGACTGAAGAATCTTTGCCTACGATGGGCAACTCCTGTACAACTGAGAACCAGGTGTAAACAATTAATTTATTTTATTTTAGGAGCAAGAAGATATGACACACCGAATTTAAACGCTTTTACAAGTCATGTCTAGTGTTTTATTAAGTATTGGGTTAAATTTAATGGTCTAAATCGGGGGCAAACATGTTCCACGTGACCGCCGCATCACGTGACTCCTGTTTACAAACACAACGGAGCGTGTTGCTCAATCAGAGCCGCAGCTTTAGCTCCGAGCAGAGCAGAGCGACGACAACGACATGGAGATAGAAAAGACCCCGCCGTATTTCTTCGGAGACATCGGTGAGTGGGACATAGCTTTAACAAGGCAACACACACGCGGTTTATTAGTCTACTTTGAGCTACAAAACCTGCCTTGACTTAGCATCTGCGCAGTTAACTAGTTAGCATAGCATGTCAATAGCCAGGTTAATAATCAGTGAGAGTGGCTGCTTTAGGAGTATATTCCTCATTTTTGCGTGCAATGTCCAGGTTTTACATTAGTTGGATTTATTGGGCAGCTGGCTTAGTGCAGTGATGCAGAAGGCTGCAGTAATGTGTGAGATGTTCTCTCTTATTTGACGTCTCAGGAATGTCAAAGATAAGGAACACTAAATGGAAAAGCAAACAAATCCGGTACAGTACAACAGGGTCCACGATACATACCCGATACAAGTCTATCCCGATACATCGTCCATAATACAATACATATTCCTAAGAAACTGAAGAAAAATTATCTCATAGGTACAATAAATAGCAGTTTTTGCAAAATATGTTCAGCAACTAAAACCTGCAAATAGTTGGTGAGCGTGATGTGATGAGTTATGAATAAACCATCCAATAAACCAATAAACATCCATCCATCCATTTTCTTCCGCTTTATCCGGGGCCGGGTCGCGGAGGCAACAGTCTGAGCAGAGAAGCCCAGACTTCCCGATCCGCGCACCCCTCCTCCAGCTCTTCCTGGAGGATCCCAAGGCGTTCCCAGGCCAGCCTAAAGACCTGGTCTTTCCAGCGTGTCCTGGGTCTTCCCCGGGGCCTCCTCCCAGTGGGACGTGCCTGGAACACCTCTCGAGGGAGGCGACCAGGAGGCATCCGAAACGGATGCACGAGCCACCTCAGCAGGCTCCATTCGACGTGGAGGAGTAGCGGCTCTGTTCCGAGCTCCTTCCGGGTGACTGAGCTCCTCACCTGTTGGGGACTATGGATGGAAAGTGGCATGGTGCTAAATCTGGTGCAGCCATCTTTTTAATGTAACTGCACATTGTCCTTTAAATAAACTAAACTTCAAACCCTATCTCTAAGGGTGCACCCAGCCACCCTGCGGAGGAAACTCATTTCTGCCGTTTGTATTCGCGTTCTTGTCCTTTTGGTCATGACCCAAATCTCATGACCATAGGTGAGAGTAAGAACGTAGATCAACCGGTAAATCGAGAGTTTGGTCTTTGGACTCAGCTCCTTCTTCACCACAACAGTCTGATACAACGACCACATCACTGCAGATGCTGCACCGATCCGTCTGTCCATCTCACGCTCCAGCCGTCACTCACTCGTTAACATGACCCCGAGATACTTGAACTCCTCCACTTGAGGCAAGGGGGTTTGCTTATCCCTCAAAGGGGTAATGTAATATTTACATCAGGGGTTCCCAAAGTGTGACACGGGGGCCAAATGCAGCCCTCAGTCAGCCAATTTATGGTTTGATCTTCTTGTTAAATTGGCACACGTCGGTAGAGATGATTTTTTTCAACATTTCTACACAATTAAAACCTCAAAAACTAACATTTTATTATGAGACAGAGTTTGCATTAAGGTTCCAGGCTGCATAGGCTACAGGTGTGTGGGGTTTAAACCTCTCTTATTGTATCTAATTTGACTGCACTGGCCACCGATCTGTGGCCCTCCACGCCATATTGGCCTACAGTTCAATATTCGGCCCTCGATGGAAAAACAGTTTAAATGTTTTTTTCAGAGAGTTGGTGAGACAACTGAAACAGCTTCTAAACTTCGTAATCTTAAAAATCAATACCATTTATGTAAAGTTGGCTTAAAGCAGGAGTGACTTTCAAATACATTATATCCTGTTTAACCATCGCTAGAAGGGAGAGCTTTCACAATCTGTTAATATTTTGTCTGTACAGATGAGTCGATTTGAAATTTATCACAGAATTCTCTAAAAAATCTTAAAAAGTGGTAATAGTTTTAATCATTCATACAGAAATGATACCATTTGCAGTTTACATTTCCTGGTACCTTCTATGAATCTGTTTGGATTATATTACAGTGATTTTGAGGTTAGAGGGTCATGTGGGGATATGCTAATCTAGTTCTGTCACCACCTATTGCGGGGTAGAAGGGAGATGTGTGCCGTTATTTATAAACTTGTTTACAATTTGAGCTGTAATTGAACAGCCCTCCGTCACACACAGCACAAATGCAAATACTCCAAAATACACTCCCACTCATCGACATCCCTTTTAGAGTTAACTTAAAGGTGCATTGTGGAAGTTTTCGAAAAAACAAAACCTTTGATGTTAGTGCGTATTTGACATTTTAGTGAGGGCTGTATGTGTGGTTGGCACGGCACCTTTACTTTTCATCACAGTGCCTTAATGATGCTCCAGAATCAATCTTTAGTGTTTCTGGTTGGTTTTCTCTGCTGATGGAACATTCTATGGCAACGCAGTGAAAACCTACAAGTCACCCTAAAAAGTTAACTTAGACCAGCTAAGATCTAATTATTTTCTGTAGGTGTCCTAAAGTGGAGACAATATTCAAAAACATGTGCGTGATGTCGGCCAATAGAAAGGACTTTCAGCCGTAAGAATAATATGACAATCCAATCATTGTCAAATAATGAGCAGAGAAAACATTCAGTCAATTTTATTTTTTGGCATTTATTTTATTAGTAGTTTATTTGGAAGGGACAGAACAAAGACATTGTTACATCACATAACCGATGCCATGTCCATAGGCCATCTAGCCAGAGGCTATTTTGCAGACCTGGTCCCTAAATGTAACCTGGCAAGAGCCAGATAGACATTGTGTAGCACTCGTTGTTGAGTTCTCCACAATATCAATCTGGGACCGCTCCAAACGAATCCATTCGGAGTTTCGCTCGTAGTTGTTTGTTAGATAGCGGCTCTGAGCTTTATATCATAATGTCGTTGAGTGGTTTTTGCGTTTTTTTGTGGCACGAGTTTGCGGGTTGAAGGCACCTTAACCCACACTACCTTATTTTCAAAACAACTGTTTGTTTTGCTCGGCACCTGCTGCTTTCGTCGCTCCGTCCCGCTGGTGGTCCTGGCTCAAACACTTTAGCGGCTCGGGGCAAGATGGATTCTCGTGTGTTTGTGAAATCACAAATACCGTGAGAATTCAGCTTGCAGGCAAGGTTACCCTAAATGCTT
Source organism: Lesueurigobius sanzi (assembly GCA_900303255.1). Lineage (NCBI taxonomy): Eukaryota > Metazoa > Chordata > Actinopteri > Gobiiformes > Gobiidae > Lesueurigobius > Lesueurigobius sanzi. The sequence goes on from OMNZ01118790.1 coordinate 12,792, forward strand.
CATAAAGGACATTTTCTAACAGCTATGTCTTCACAGGTTACTGGTCGGAGCGGACAGAGGTGCACAAGGCGGCGTCCCAGGGCGAGGCGTCTGTCCTAAAGCGGCTGATCGACGACGGGGCCTCGGTGAACGTTGTGGCTGTGGACTCCATCACCCCGCTCCACGAGGCCTGTCTCAGGGGCCAGGCCCAGTGCGTGAGGCTGCTGCTGGAGGCCGGAGCTCAGGTCAGGACTGGTCAACAACTGTGAACTGTCCACATTGTCCAGATTCACTTCACGTGCATGAGTACACCCCCTTTGAAAAGTAACATTTTAAAACAATATCTAAACTGACAAAGATGAAGACTGGTGGGATATTATACTCTGGAGTGATGTGATCAAGAACTGATGGCTTCAAAACTGTGTGGCGTTACAAAGGTGAGGACGACAGAGAAAAATTCTTGGTGTCTACAGTGAAGCATTGGTGGTGCTAGTGTTTTTACGTGGAGCTGCATGAATGCTGCTGGTGTCGGTCAGCTGTATTTCATTAATTGCATCATGAATTCACAGAACCAGAGGGCACAAATTAGCAGACCTGGCATCCGGATCCGAACCTTGTATCGGACCTTTGGACCTGGCTGAGTAAATGCCTTCCTCAGTCGAGGAGCTGCATGCGCCGCTCTCTCCCTCTCCTTTTCAGTCCAGCTGTGCCTATTGCCCAGGTTAACAGATATGAAAGCTACATGCCACTTTCCATTTGGCTCAAAATTACCCAGAAATGACTTAGTTCAGGTCCGCTAAATATTGAAACCGAGCCCAGTAGCGCTGTTTCTCAATCGTTCTTCAAAGCCTTTATAGCGGAGTAAGGATAATTCCTGTCTAACCCCAAGAGGCCTAGAAGGACATGGCTGGGCTCATTTTAAAGCCTGAACCCTCCTCTTCCAAACGCAAAAAAACGTAACCATAACCTCTCTGACATTTCCTCATGGAGATACTTGCTAAAGCCACGCCCCTATCTGTCGTAGTAAAAGGATTGTTTTTTTTGTTTTTTTGAATCGATATCGGGCTATTCAAAGGACCATTGACTCAAATCGATTTATTCAAACCAGCCCTATATACTGTAATTAATCTTACTTGTATGTTATAGTTCCTCGGATGTTACATTAAACTTAGTCTTGTCAACATTTTGGAAGTTGGTTTTCTGTTTGTTGAGATATTGTTTAAAATGTTACTTTTAAAGGGGGTGTATTCGTTTAGTCCGAGCACTGTACACCAGCGGCAACAGAAGACTTCACCTGTTTTGACCACCACCATCTCAATCCAAATTGCAAATGAAACGGGCTGATATACATGCACATTTCTCTACGCTTTAAATTAAATAGGTCATGGTGTTAAACTTAAACTGAGGACACACGCACACTATGCATTTGTTTTTGCCTGATTTGTCTTTTTGTAGCCTCATCAGCTTAATTACTCAACAAAATGTAATGGTTTCCAACAGTGTATTGTAACTTAGACCTCTGTTCAGGTGGACGCGCGTAACGTGGACGGCAGCACCCCTCTGTGTGACGCCTGCTCCTCTGGGAGTGTGGAGTGTGTGCGTCTGTTACTGAAGTATGGAGCTAAATCTAACCCTGCGCTAACCTCAAGAACGGCGTCTCCGCTGCACGAGGCCTGTGTGGGAGGTCAGACGCTGCATCCATTTTCATTACTGTAGTGTAGTCTGTTAATCAACCTCAGATTGATTATTGAAATGGTCTGTATGTCCATCTGTCTGTCTGTCTGTCTGTCTGTCTCCCTCTCCTCTCTCTCTGTGTCTCCCCCCTCTCTCCTCTCTCTCTGTGTCTCCCCCCTCTCTCCTCTCTCTCTTCTGTCTCTGTTTTTCTCTCTCTCTTTTTTCTCTTGGGCTTTGCCATCTGACTTCTGCTCATAGTGTCCTTGTTGTTTGTTTGTTAGGTAACAGTGACTGTGTGAAGATGCTGGTCTCTAAGGGAGCGAGTCTGGAGGCCTATGACCTGTACTACGGCACTCCGCTGCACGCGGCCTGTGTCAATGACCACGTCGACTGTGTCAAAGTGCTGCTCAACGCCGGTCAGAACTTAAGCATTCCATCACTTTGTTAAATGATAAATTATGGTAGAAGCTTTCCACAAGTAAAATTAGTATGCAAAATTGGCTTTTTGGAGCTACTATGTTACAATGTTGTTCCTTTGTCCAAAACATACTGTACGTGGACTTGTGTTTCACATGTTTGAGTATTCTCGTGGCACTTCAAATAGTTTCCACGGTGCCAGTTTGTCCCAAATGACTCGTATCCACAGTAGACAGCACTACACAGTGCACTGTAAGCCAACGTTATGTTGCGATGCTAAAGAGTCATCCAGGTGACCCAGATCACTGATTCATTAAGGCAAGGGGAAAATATCCATGTTTTATGGAGTTGTTAAAAAAAAATCTAAACATATTTGGTTTAACCTGAGAAAAACTAGAAACAAAGTGCTCGGGAAGTCGGTACCACAAAAAATATCTTTTTCATCGGCCATACACATATCGGTCTATTTGATCGGGTCATATTACCGATCAGATTGGTGCACCTATAACTTTAATAATAATAATAATACATTTTATTTGAGGCACCTTTCAAGACACTCCAAAAGTCAATACAATACAATACAAAACAAAACAAAAATCACGACATTAAAACCAGCTTTCTGTGCAACATTGTAATCCAATTGTTGCCTTGTGCTGTGGATATTTCAGGAGCCAAAGTGAACGCAGCGCGGCTTCACGAGACCCCGCTCCATCACGCGGCCAAGAACATGAGGATCGACATGATCCGGATCCTGGTGGAGTTTGGGGCCAACGTTTACGCCAGAGACCAGCACGAGAGGAAGCCAGTGGACTACACCGCGGCCGGGTCTCCTCCTGCAGCCTGCCTCCTGCACTACGAGAGTGAGTCACAGCTCGGTGACTAGCTGAGATTAACCAGCTTCATGATTAGCGCGGTTATGAAAGCTCACAGAAGGTCAATCGTAAGGATTTTAGAAGCCACGGTAAACTGCTGTCACGTCTCATGAGCCGTAGTGTGTGTCCAAATGGAACGCACAAGTTAAATCCACCAAAAACACATGAAGTCAGCGCTAGGTTAAATAAGCCACGTTAATGTGACATCACAACATTCTAAAGAGCCTATGGTTTAAAATTAAGTAGGAGAGCTGATGAAAATTCAATGGAGGTAACTGGTAACTGTCACAATGCAGATTTCTAGTCTTATGGTGCGTTCCAGGTTTTTTTAGCCGAAGAAACTCGTAAACAACGCGGCTAATGCTAAAGCAGTTAGCTCTGAACATCTCAGAGTTTACAAGTTGTAATTACCAGCTTGAACAGTGTTCCAAGGATTTTTTTCCCAGTCGGAAATTTACCAGTTACCAGTTGCCTGGAACGCAGCATTAGTTTATTGCTAATCTCTCTGTAATTCCTGGACCAATCGACATGAAACAAAAACACACTGTCTTCTATCAGAATCAGAATCAGAATAGAATTTATTGCCATTGTCAATGAAGGTTTCACAGGAATTTTCTCCGGTGAAACATAAACTTGTAATAATGATAAATAATAAACTATGGGAAAGAAAAAGGGTATAGCTCATATGAACTAAGGTCTAATTCTTTTCTCATAAAGGTGTCCAAAAGTGGTGACAATATTCATGTGTGATCTTGGCCAGTAGAAAGGACTTTCAGCCATAAGAATAATATGGCAGGTTTGGGAATCCAGTCACCATCAAATACAGATCAGGGAAAACATTTGTCAAGTTTTTTTTAGAAATTTTTAGTTCCCCCCCATTCAAATCAATTCAATGAAAAAAAGTTGTATTGGCATCTGCCCACCAAATAGAATTCTATAACGTGAACTCAACCAATGTCCAGAGACCAAATTGTTTCCATCTTCACATGTCCAAAGCTTAATTTCTAGGATAATTACATAATGTTGCTAAAGGAAGAGCCCTGTGTTTGTTATGTCATGGTAAAAAACGAAAGCAAAACTTCTGGCGCATGGAAATAAGCTGTTATTTAGATTTATAATGAGTCCATGAGAGAACAGATCAGAGAGGGAATATCTTGTATAAAATATATTTTCAAAACTATTTGCTTCCTTTAGATATGGCTAATGGTAATATTTTATAGCCTATTTATTGTTTTAATATAATTATTTTATTTCTTTTTTAAAGCATAGAGATAAAAGATAACATAGGTGGGCCATAGCCAGGATTTTAGAAGCAGTGAGGTCTTAAGAGAGGTGTAGTTCCCACAACTCGGCCTGAGCGTCCATAAACAACAGAGAACAGAGAAGCATCCGCACAACTCCACTGATTTATTTACAAAGTCGCAACGTGTCGACCACTGGCTCAATTACCTGAGGAAGGCCAGCACCCTTATTTTTTGTGGGGGTCTGGGAGTCCTCCCCCGGGAAATTTTTAAATACATATGTAATTTAGTCATACTACGCAATGATGAAAAAAAAATACAGGCTACATCATTATTACTTTACTCTCGGGATGCACCGATCCGGGATGCACCGATCCAATCCTGGAATAAATACATTATTGCGTATTGATTCCAAATATCCGATTCTCAACGGATACTAGTGAATATGGGCACGCTGTATGTCATTTGAAAGCTCTTAACCTCATTCAATTAGTTTTACACTGATTCAATGATTGAATGCAATACTACATTTGATCACCATGTTAAATACTGCAGTTAGCAGCAGTGTGCTAATGCTAGCTTCAACCAATCAGGGCTGGGACAGAAGCCATGAGTCACACCTAAAGCAATGAGCAAAGAAATAGGCTCATATTGGTTTCTGTGTTTGTATTTTAGTTTGTGAAATACTTTTACAGAATCACTGATGGACATATTTTCAGAGCATTAATGATCAGTTTAGTTGAATAATCTTTATTGTCATTGCAACAAGTACAACAAAATTTTAAGTCCAGTTGGTGTATTCCAAAACTAAAAAGAAAATTCATGTTCAAGTTTTCTATATTAAAGGTTCTATACCTGTTTTTTTTTTCCTTGTAGTGGACTGAAATGTGTTTTGTCCTCCTTTAGTATACTGCAAACTTAGAGATTTGTGGAAATAATACTGTGCATCTAAATATAAAGGATTTCAGTCAATTTATTTGCAAGCTACTTTTCTTGCATTCCTGTGACAGTGACCCTAAAAAGTGATATAAACTCATCTTGGATTTTACAAATGTGAAATATGAAAGTTGGAAATGTGTTTGGACATAATTAAATTTACTCGCTCCCTCTTACTCAAGATATGACCTTGATCCAATAGTTGGTGTTCTGTGGTTTTATGTTTTTCCCCTTTGTAGTCATAGTTGTTCTGGTGTCCTTTGACTGGTGTTCTGTCTCTCTGTAGCCACTCCCCTGAGCCTCCAGCAGCTCAGTCGACTGGCCGTCAGGAACCACCTCGGAACCAAAGCTCTCAAGCCCAGGACAACTGCACATCCCCAAGATCCTGCTTACCTCTGCTTCCAAGGTTCAAGGTTTCTTTATTGGTACCCGAAGGTAAATTTGTTTGCAGAAGGGAAAACAGCAGTCTGAAAACATAAAAATACACAACAAGAAAAGCAAACAGTGTAGGCTACAAGGTGCACGCGACCTACGGACCAGAACCGGGACTAAACCAGACCCAGGACTAAACCAGACCCAGGACAACTGCACATCATCAAGATCCTGCTCCGATACCTCTGCTTCCAATGACCTACGGACCAGAACCAGGACTAAACCAGACCCAGGACAACTGCACATCATCAAGATCCTGCTCCGATACCTCTGCTTCCAATGACCTACGGACCAGAACCGGGACTAAACCAGACCCAGGACTAAACCAGACCCAGGACAACTGCACCTCATCAAGATCCTGCTCCGATACCTCTGCTTCCAATGACCTACGGACCAGAACCGGGACTAAACCAGTGAACGGAGCAGGTCTTTGGGAGTGTAGATGAATCTTAACTCAGTCGTGGGGAAGAGAGGCATTGACCTCTGGCAATGTGAATTTTACATAGATTTTAAAATGTAATTCTTAAACATGTTTAGGTGTGTATACTACCGTATATTGTGAGCAAAAAGGTGCTGAATTTGCCGAATGTTGGGTAATTTATTGTGTTTGAAGAGAGTGACTGACTGTAGGGCTGAAACTAATTGATTATTCAACAACTAATCGATTATTGAAATAGTTGTCAGCTATTTTAGTAATTGTGTCTGGGATCAGAATTTCAACATTTTCGTCAAAATGTTCAAACGACCTAAACGTTCAAAATTTTATGAAAAAGCTTTGTCTCTAAAAGTATAGGATATATACTGTGTGTTTTTTGTTTCCTGATGGCCCAATCCAGGAAATGTTGCTGAGTTGGACCTCATGTGGTCAGATAGGAGAAACTCAGAATTACTAACACACTTTATTTTATTGAAAGCCCTATATTTTTGCATAATGAAAACCTCAATTCAAGTCACTAACTCCAAAGGGGTCAGTTTTTACAGCTCACGGGCTAAAACATTTTTTTTTTTTTTAGTCCGGGGTGTCACACGAATCAGCAACATTTCCTGGATTCCTAAATCTCAGAGCAGAATGAGCCCCACTCTGAGGCTGACAGATCCTACAGCAAAACCACTTTGGAAATGCTCTCTCACTTTCACAATCCCAGAGTGAATTCTGGAGGTTTTAAGCTTTAAAATGAGGATCGTTCACATATTGTGAAAGTTAACTCTTAAGATCATCCTACAGACATTACCCTTAAGTTTAGTCTATCAAACGGCGTCACTTCAGCTTCAAACAATTAGAGGTTGACGATATATCGGCCGGCCGATCTATAAGTATTTTACAGTTATCTGCTGCATACAATTTTTGTTTAAGGTTTTGAAGTAGCCAAGTTGCCTGGTAAAACTGTTTCCCAGAGGGCGGGCTCTAGGAAATGCCTCTGTGTGCTGTTGGGAAGCTTCAACCAGTCAGACCACGCCTCAATCGAGCCGTTGGAAAAAGCTAAATTCCAAACTTCTTACATCTTTATAAAAAGGCCTGTAATAGACTGGTAACTGTGTAAATGTAATAGGTCTACACATATTATAACTATTACAAACGATTAATCGATGGTAAACATAATGGAGTTCCTAAATAATCGTTAGTTGCAGCCCTAAATGAAAGTGCTTTGTTCCATGTCTTAATGTGTATATAGAGATGATTATTTGCCTTCACATGAAGATTATCTTGAAGTGTAAAATGAAACGGATGCTATAGTTCACAAATAATAAATAATTACATGAATACAAGACAAAACACTTTTGAGTTGCTTCTTCCTTTTAAAGGCACTAACCGCATTTGAACCTTTTTCTTCAGATTTGAACAAAAAGGTGATTTTGACAAAGTACATTTAGTCAAAATCTGATGAAAAAGACATTTTTACGTCACGTTAATCTTTCAGCGTCTAAAAAAGTATATCCCTTTTGGTTGAATGTTAACAGTTATGGTTGACTTCAGACAAAAGCGTTTCTGCAGGGCACAGTTATTACATTGCAATTAAAAAGCATAACATTTATATTTCTTTAACTTAATGTCACTGATTTTGTTTACTTTGGTGATGAGTGAAAATACCAAATGTTCCGTTGTAGGTTTTGCTGCAATTTTTCATACATTTTCTTTTAGTATTACACACTTTCACCCATAGTGTCCAACGTCTGTTTATTTTCTAAAATTCTCACAATATACACAAATTGGTTACAAATCTTCAAGGAATATTTTATTTGGGCATTATATGGCATTAAGAAGCATTACATGTGACTGTCTGCTGCCTAGGAACTGGCACACATTGGTCTTATTGTTTTCTCTGTGAGGATTTTATCTTTTATATAAACAGAAAAGACCAGTGCAGGGCCGTTAATGTGCTGAAAACACTATTTTAAAGGTTTTCAAGGAAGAAAAAAAAACATTTTAAGCTGTGATTGGTCTGCAGTGCCCCCTAGTGGCCCGTGCTAACATTACAAAATAAAATTGAGAGAGAGAGAAAGAAGAGTTTTGGGTGATTTCACCTATATTCTACTGACGATTACTAAAGAATGGAAAGAGGTACAAACAAACTTCTTATTTTAGATGAAAGAAGAGAGTCTAATCTTTCATTTGGTAGGTTTGGTTTTGACATAGACTGAGAACTCAATTTTCTGTGGGTCTTAAAAAAACAGTCAAAATCCTGAAAAACCTCTGGCAGTATGGGAGACACTGATTTGAAAATG
>OMNZ01118823.1:0-16665 GCA_900303255.1 Lesueurigobius sanzi
GTAGACCTTGTTTAGTTCTGGTTTACTCCTAGTGTAGACCTTGTTTAGACGTGGTTTACTCCTGGTTTAGACCTGGTTTAGTTCTGATTTATACCTAGTTTAGTCCTGGTTTAAGCCTGGTTAATCCCAGTTTAGACGAGGTTTAGTCCTGGTTTAGTTCTGATTTATACCTAGTTTAGTTCTGGTTTAGGCTTGGTTAATCACAGTTTAGATGTGGTTTAGTCCTGGTTTAGACCTAGTTTATCATCTCATGTAAAGCGCTTTGTGACTCTGTCTGTGAAAGGCGCTATATAAATAAAGCTCTTCTTCTTCTAGTTTAGTTCTGATTTATACCTAGTTTTGTCCTGGTTTAGGCCTGGTTAATCCCAGTTTAGACGTGGTTTAAATCAGGTTTAGACCTGGTTTAGTCCTGGTTTAGTCCCAGTTTAGACCTGGTTTAGTCCTGATTTATACCTAGTTTAGTCCTGGTTTATACCTGGTTAATTCCAGTTTAGACGTGGTTTAGTCCTGGTTTAGTTCTGATTTATACCTAGTTTAGTCCTGGTTTAAGCCTGGTTAATCCCAGTTTAGACGAGGTTTAGTCCTGGTTTAGACCTGGTTTTGATTCTGATTTATACCTAGTTTAGTCCTGGTTTAAGCCTGGTTAATCCCAGTTTAGACGTGGTTTAGTCCTGGTTTAGACCTGGTTTAGTTCTGATTTATACCTAGTTTAGATGTGGTTTAGTCCAGATTTAGTCCTATGCCACATTAAATTATAAACAAAACTTTTTACTTATGAATTACATTTTACATTGAATACTTTCACATTTTTAAGTAGAAATTGAATCTGATACTTTTTCTTAAGTAAGTTCTTGGTCCTGCAGTTTCACTCGAGTAAGAATACTGAGTACTTCTTCCACCACTGAAACTCGGTAATCATCACTCTTGTTGGATATGACATCATGTGCTCTCTGCGTACATGCTCCTCACAGCACTGTCTGAGGCTCCTCTCCACTCCTGACTCCATCACTCTCCAGCCTGTCCTGCGTTCTTATCATTTCCCGTGTCATCCTGTATTTTATGTCTTTTTCCTCTGCGTCCTTGTGCGCTCGTTGACTGATGCTTCCTCCTCCGGTCGTCAGGATGTGGAGCAGTGCACACGACCAAAGCCCCGTAGGAAATTCTGTTTATTGAGAGCGGAAAGGCAGCGGTGTTTGCATAGACGCAGATCTGAAGTCTACTGTGACTGATAAAGCCATTCCGATGTTTACAGTGCGCTGAGTTATGACTCCAGACTCCTGCTGTAATCTCCGCTCTCCGTCCTGTGGCACATTCTCCACACAGGCCGTTATACCAGGATTGTTTCTTATACTTCAGTCATATACAGTAGTTCTAGGAAATCCTACTGTAATTGCAAACATTACACCGTTACTACAGTAGATGGAATAGTTGGCATATGAGTCACCATTTAAAGATCCTTTTGGTCCATATTCCATGTTGGGCGCATGTTAGCTATTCTCCATGCTACTGCACTCTATATTGATGAGCCAAAATTACTAAAATGAAGCATATTTGACCCTAATTTCTGTAATTCTGTCTTGTAATTAAAACAAATTACTGTTTCCCCCCTTATTTATTATACCATTATTATGTGCAATAAGATACTTAAACTTATTTTAGGTGTAAAGACATGTTTTTTCTTGTTCTTAGTGCAAAAATGCTTATTCCATTCACACATCATTTTACTTCATGCTTAAATCAAAGCAAAATATTCTTATTTGAAGAAAATGTCACCTTTTCTTAGACACATTTTGAGTGTGTGAGTATATTATTATCCTACTTTACCTTGAACAATTTCTAAATTTGTAGATTTTCAATCCAGTAACTTTGGATTGTCAAGTAAAACCTCATAAAACATGTGACCCTGCACTAGGGTTGCAAGAATAATCAATATCGAATCGACATCGCAATTTTAAATACTGCAATAACCTAACCCCAAAGGCTGAGGTTTTTTTTCCCCTTGCATCTCCAGCGTTTCATGAAGCTGAAATATAATAAATGAGTACTACTGCAATGTATAATAGCAGTTTTAGGAATATATTTGCTGACAATACTGGAGCAGTGACAATAAATAATAATATTGTTCACTGCGATGAAATGAAAGCATGATTAGTTGATCTTGGCTTTTTTTTTCTTCGCTTAAGTAGATCATCTACAGTCACATAAATACTGTGATAAATAATATTGTGAATCACAATAATATTGTCTAAGAAAATTGTGAGACAAACATGTCCATATTGTTCCATACTTAGACAATACTGAATTGCATGAAAACTATACAACATAAATATATATCGCAAATCGAATCGCAATTTCTGTCTGAAAAATCGAAATGAGGCTTTTTTTGTCTAACCGTGCAGCCCTACCCTGCACTAGTATCAGCAGGCCTAGACTAACCAGGACTACACCGGTTCTAAAAGGGGTCTAAATACTGTAGATTAAAACAATATTATGGACACACCTAACTTAATAAAATGACTATAGCATAAATGAACATTTCTGGAATTAAAATTAAGAAAGTCTATGATCCTGAGAACCACAGGAAGAAGCCCAAGTACCACCTATGGTACATGCACCACAGTTTGAGATTCACTGCTCTATCTTATTATTTGTGTTACTTTTATTTGAACACATTTGCAAACTGGGGTTGTGCGAGTGAAGTTTTCTTGCCCATGGACACAACAACAGTATGCACTAGTGGAACTGGAATCGAACTGTCAATCTTTGGAACGGAGGTGGATCACAATTCCACTGAGCCACTGCTGTCACTTCATATGTGTCAAAGGACAGGGATCCCCAAAGGCTTTCTACATTTCTATAATAGACAAACTTGATGCGTATAACTCCAGATTAATTTTCTTCTTGCTCTGAACACGTCAAACACAACCTGCAAACATTTGGACACATGTAGTTAATCATTAGGCCTAAACAAAAGTCATTTTCATTTCGGTTGTGTTGAACTATCATTTTGGAAACTATAGTACCTACTGTAGTACTGGGGGTTCCGGCCGCTTAGTCTTTTGTTTCCACATGTCAGACGTGGATCAAGCCAGGCAAGTTTCGAGACCGTCTTCAACCTTGGGTCAAAGCGACCTGAACTGATACTAGCTTGACATGAAGAAACTGCAGAGAAGACAGCTCTCACACAAACAGACACGTCCAACCAGAATGTTATTTCACAAGATTATACTACGGTTGTAAAAAGTGATCTTGCCGATGATGGCATTAGCCGCTGTTAGCACAACTTTAGCTGCTGTTAGCAAAACATTAGCACATAGCTTACCTTCATAGTTTGTTTTTTAGCAGCTTCTTTCCTCAAGTTTTTGTCCATCAAAAGGCAGTATATAGCCTCAGTGTTATCGTGTTCCTGACTGCTTTCATTATTAACTTGGCGTGTTTGTGAGGAGCTGCGACCGGTGAACCCCGCCCCCTAAAGAGTAGAACCAGGAAATACAACCATATTAGTCCAATGCTCAGATCTCTGCACTGGCTTCCTGTCGCTCAGAGAATAGACTTTAAAATAGCTCTGCTTGTTTACAAGTCTCTTCATGGTCTAGCACCACAGTACATCTCTGACATGTTAGTGCCATATGAACCATCTCGGGCTCTGAGAACCTCAGGGAGTGGTCTCCTGCTGGTTCCCAGAGTCAGGACTAAACATGGTGAGGCTGCGTTTCAGTTTTATGCAGCAAAAATCTGGAACAGTCTGCCAGAAGGTGTGAGACAGGCCTCAACTTTGACAATGTTTAAATCTAGGCTGAAAACGGTTCTTTTTAACCTCTTAAACCCCAACAGGCCCAATTTGGGTCCTGGGGAAGAAAAGAGACAGAGAGAGGGGAAGGAGAGATCGAGAAGAAGAAAAGAGGGTGAGAGGAAGGAGAGAGAGAGGAAAGAGAGAGAGGAAGGAAAGAGACAGAGAAAGGGGAAGGAGATAGGAAGGAGAGAGATTTTAGTGCCCAATTTGGGTCCTATAGGGTTTAAGAGGTTAGCTGTGCATATGTCAACTGAAAGTATTTTATCTGCACTCTTCTCTTTTAATGTCACTTTTAATGTAATTAGTCAATGATTATATTTGTTTTATTGATTGATTTTATCTGCTTTCTTGTAATTTTATGAAATTGTGAAGCACTTTGAATTGCCTTGTGTATGAATTGTGCTCTACAAATTTGCCTTGCCTTGCCTTGCCTAAAGAGTAGCCCCCAGAAGCGCACCACTTGGAAAAGCCCCATAACTGTCCAAGGTGTTCTCCGCTAAAGTCCTCACTATTAGTAAAAGTAGTTCTTTGTTGTTGTTTTTTTAAGGAAAATGATCTCACTGGGATCAAAAGGTATCACGTATCTTTGGAGGAAGAGTCAAAAATAACTATGAACACGCTTAAACTCCACTGTAAATGTACTTAATATACACTATCCCATCCACACCCCCCTCTCTCCTGTCTGCGCCTCCTCCGCTCTCAGACGAAGCACCCTGGAGTTCACCTCTGTCTAATTAACAGCTCAGTGTTTATATCACTGTCACAACAGTTTCCAGTTAACTCACTGCAACTGTGAACACACTCCTGAATTAGGCTTTCACACATATCCCTGTCAGTCTATTCTGCTGCGCACGATTGGGAGAATGAAGCCGTCTGGATTTCACAGCATTGCCTAAAACTGGGTTCGAAGTTGATTTAATGGGAGGAAATGTTTCTTTTGTCTGCGATAAGAAGCTCCTTGAAACATACAGTATATACTCGTGCTTTCTCTTTCTTTAGGACAAGGTTTATGAATGATCCTCATGATGCAATCTTCTGCACACGTTTTGCTCCTATGTTAACCATGTGAAATCAAAACTTATGTTTCCTTTTAATATTTGACTTATTATACATATAAACAACTGAATATTAAATAAATATGAAACATTATTCACTGCAACATAGAATTCACTGAGTGCAGCATATGGTTTACTTTACTGTCCAAACTAATTTGTATATAAATATAGACAGAAATACAGTATATATATAGAGATATACACAGTGAGACAATTGTGTAGGGCTTTTTTTTCACACTCCTTCGTCCTTGTTGTTTCTGAGCTGTATGTTTAACACACATTTTCACAAGTGTGAGCCTGTAGTTGTACTGTGCGCTCTCACACCGAATCTGGCAGCGTTATACCACGCTATAGCATTGTTTTCACGTTTTACATTATTGTTGTTGACATTCTAATAGATTTTTGGGTTGGAAAATCTGTTCCTTTTGAGCCATTAGTCAGTAGTTCAGTTTTACATGTTGAAAAAGCTTTAAACTCATGCTTTAGTAAGTGCTTTGCAAACCTGTTTCATGATTACGTTGAAACAAAACTTAGGACTATTATATACTGAAAAATTTTACAGTATTTCAGTATTTAACGGGGCTACACCTGATTTTTTTTAAATTACAAATAATGAAAGCGGGAGCGAGTAAATGAAATTCATAGTTGTGGCCCAAACACCTTGGTGACTTTCCGAACACATTTCTAAAATCCCATTTCTTCATAGAGATGAGTTTATAAGCACATTTCAAATGCAACAAAAGTAGTCTGTATACTCATGAAATCGACATAAATACTTTACCTCCGGCTCACACTGCCACTCTCCAGTTCCGGACCAGTTCCGGTCTGCATTTTCCTCAATATTCCCCTCACATTGAGTCCATTTGCCTCCGGCTGCACCGTACTGTGCGAAGCTCCCTGAAACCCACGAGTTCACGGGGATTCACGCGATAACAAGGACCTACATAGCAAGAATGGAGGCACTCGTGTTGTCAAGCTGCGCAAGATGCCCCGTTACTACCCAACAGAAGATGTTCCACGGAAGCTGAAGAGCCATGGAAAGAAGCCCTTGTGTCAACACCTGGATCTGAGATCAAATTCCGGCAGGCGGAAGTTGAGGCTTGCGCTCAAGAAAAAGGGCCCTCGATTTCACGATTTCGCAAAATTTAAAATCGTGTAATTTTAAAAGGCGAATTCATCGTATTCATTTGATTTATCGCCCAGCCCTATTTAGTAGACTGAATTTACATGGAATGTTTGTTGACTAAAAATGAAATTCCATTTTCATCAAAAGACTAAAACTAAATTAAAATTTGCTGCTAAAATGAACACTGCTCGAAATAATGTGGTATCGATCTGCCCATCACTACTGTCTACCCCTGCTCATGTCTCTCACAATCTTGTAAATTATTTGCTTATCAAATGTTGATTATTGAATGATATTGTATGTATATTTTTCCATGTGATGTAGTAGGCTTTGGAATAAAAAAAAAAAAAAACATCCATAGTTTTTTGTATTCATAGTTAGTAACACATTTTTCCCACTCCACGGTTGGTGATTCATTCATGCTTTCTTTTACTACTCGAGTTGTAAGATTGCCTGCCCCCTCCCCATTTCCTTGTCTTTATTCCATTGACAGACAACATCCTCCTTTGTGCCATATGCTCCCCGCGCTCTCGCCGACATATTAAATCAACTAAAGCGCGGCAGCTGGTGACACATTCAAAACAAAACAACTTTATTGAACACTTTCTTCCCTCCCCATCCGTCAGCGCTGCCCCTCGCTACAGTCTCTCGGAGCTCGTGCGCGGTTTTTGAGCGTGTTGCGTTGTCAGCCCCGGCGACCCCGCAGTGACACTACAGCGGATCCCCATCTGTTAAACCTTCAGGGACTCGTGTGTGAGGACGCACACACACACGGATACAGAGAATTAGAGTTGGCTCAGTGAGTGACAGGTAAATGAGGAATGAGGATTATGGAGAGGAGCCAAAGAAAGGCTAATGTAAATGTATTTTAATAAAGAGACTAACAAGCTGTTTAGCTGCTTCTGATTTATAGACAATAATTATTTATATTTTCAATAATTATTTAGATTTGTTTATTTTTTTAGGATCCCCATTAGCTGTCCTGTATTAAGACCAGTTGCAATTACAATTCATTCATGTCTCACAAGCATGAAACAAAATGGTGTCCATTCAAAATGTCCATCCTCATTTACAGTTACATCCAGTGCTTAATTTGATCCGGCTTTTGGGGGAGCGCATTCCGGGAAATCAGAATTTTGAGCTTTATTGGATCCGGGAAATAAAATACTCCAACAACTTTTAAACATGCAATTATTTTGGGCTGTTCCCCCATAAAATCCACCCAGTACACAAGTGTTCCTGGAAATCTGGATTTACAAATGAAGCACTGGTTACATCTGTGTAGGTTCTCAGTCCATCTCAATGTCATGCTAGTGAGCCTGGACTACTGGGCGGAGCATGGTCATAGGGAAGTGTCAACAACAAGGTGGCCTACTCACACAGTGTGAGTAGGCCAAGATGTTTTCCAACGTTTAGTACAAAGAGAGGAGGGACTTAGAGGTTAACTCCTCCTGGTTTACTCTTAAGAGACCCATGAATGTGTTTTAAGTTTTTATTCGCTGAGGACACTCAACAAATAAATCTCCGACACTTCAACTACAGAGTACAGATGAAGACTGAAGAATCTTTGCCTACGATAATTACAATTACAACATTCATGTCTCACAAGTATGATAGTGAGACTTTATTGATTCTATGATGATGTACTTGTTACAAAAGCTCTACAAGGGGTGCAAATAGTTAGGAAATGTGCCTCAAAGAAGATACATTTGCAAACAGTATATAATATGTAATAATAATAATAATAGAATAAACGTCTCTTATCTCTCTAAACTGAATAAACAGCTCTAAAACAAAAAAAAAAGACACACAGCTTTTTGACAGCTGTTGATGCATTATTATTTAAAACAATTATTTTCGTTTGCTACATTGCTTCAAAAGGCCTGCAATATACTTTTTAAAAAGAATGTGATGTGTATCCTTCTTATCATTTGAGGGGGTTTCAGTAACCCTGCCTGAACCCTCTTCCGCGCCATAATCCGATTTGCATCTCAGAAATTTCCATGATTCCTCTGAGTTTTAAGGTCCAGGCACCTTCACAACGACTTCCGAACCTGTTCACGGACAGACTCTCTTCCTCGCATAAATTAGCATGTTTGCTGGGAGCCACAGTGTAAAGTAGTTGCAAAAGCCTGAGCCTTTAAAATGTTCAATTTGTTTTGTTACACATCTGCATTTGACGGACCAGAATCATCTACATCAGAGGCGTCCAAACTTTTTTTCAATCTGGGGCCGCAAGTGTATGTATACATTCATTAAGTGCATCGTAGGCAAAAATTCTTCAGTCTTCATCTGTACTCATCTGATGACGATCTGTGGAGTAAGATCGAAACATCCTACACTTCAACTACAGAGTACAGATGAAGACTGAAGAATTTTTGCCTACGATGGACAACTCCTTCACAAATTCATTAAGTACATTTACCAGAGATTTTATCCATGGAAAACACTTTCATTTCGAAGATATTGAGGTTATAATTGTCTAGAATTATTAAACTTGCAGTTAAAAGTTCCATCTCTGGTGATGTGTGCCAACTCAGCAAGCAACCTGAGGGCCAACCAAAATTAATTTGCAAGTCGCATTTGGACTCCGGGCTGCACTTTGGACACCCTACCTATAAGATGTCTAAATCCCATAAATCTCATGTAAGTTTCCACATCTTCTAATACAGCCGTGCCCAAAGTGCAGCCTGGGGGCCAAATGCAGCCCTCAGACCCCACATTCTTCTTGTTGAATTGGCACACATCGGCAGAGATGATACTTTGTTCAATTTTGCACAAATAAAACCTCAAAGGCTCAAACACTTTATTTTTTGTTGCGAGCTTACATTATGGTTCCAGACTAAATACAGGTGTGGGGAAAGGTTTAAACTTCTCTTAAATCAGGGGTCTCCAACCTTTTTTACTTGGCAAGCTACATTTACTGTATGTAATCAAAACGGTAGAGCGCTGCTTTTGCTTCACAGACTGTAGCTCTGCGACTAGTTCACCCTAAAGTTTGTTGCATGACGATATTTCAACACTATTAAAGGGTTTTCTCCTTATATGACACTATATTTAACTAAAATGTTTGCAGATTGTGTTCAACACATTCAGAACAAAAATAAAATGCATCTAAAATGTGATTAAGACATGTATTTCGTAATAATTTTAGTCACAGTGATATTTTTGCTAAAACTAGACTAAAATTAGACTAAAACTAAATTAAAGTTAGTTCATCAGACTAAAACTGTGACTAAAATCTCCAGATAATATTTCTGTGGACTAAAAAAAAGACTGGATAGAAATGAAAAGAGTTCAAAATGGAGATACTGTATCTGCTGTTGCAAATGAACTCTTCATATGCATCACATTCAGCCTATGTCCTTAATCCTCTACATCACTGGTTCCCAAATTGGGGTCATCGGAGCCTCTGCAGGGGGGCCTCCAAAGGTTGTCCACAAACCTATCACATAAAAGTATATTGTTGTTGATGATATACTTTATGTGAACCTGGATATATAGAATCTACATTTATTTTATTATTAGTTTTATTTTAGTTTCCGTCTACTCCAGTATTATTGTTACTGTTTGCAAAGTTATTTTTCTTCTACTTTTCTTCTACTTTTCTTAAATAGAATGAATTCTTATCATAGGGGGGACCCAAGAGATCTTCAGATGTGTTTGGGTGCCGCAACACTCTCAAGTTTGGGAAAGGCTGCTCTACATGTAATACAAGAGTGTTAGAATTAGCCCTACATGTCTAAATCCCATGTATCTCATGTAGAACCATAGATGTAAAACGATAGTACATGTCTGCAAAGTGCATCTTTTTCCTCTTATTTATTCTCGTGTTTAGCGCAGACATATAAACCCGGTGGCAGCTTGCCGTCTTTGTTGGAGCTCAAAGTCTCCGTGGTTCCTATCTGGAGTTTATTGAAGGTTTATCGGCCTCTTCATCTTATCTCTCGTCAGTCGCAGCAGCGCCTTTAAGCTCTCCGATTGTCACGCTTGTCAGATCTGAGGGTCAGGCGTCTGGGGAGCAACACAGGTGCTGTCGAAGCCGGATGTGGCTCTTACAAGATTCTCTTTATCAATTATTCGGATCACTCGGATTGCTCGTAATACTATCTTAATAAGCTTCTCTGGCGATGTGATAAGCAGGGTTTCACGATTTTAGAAAACTGTCTAATTCGGATTTTTCTGCAAGGTTTGGAATTTGGTGGATGGTTTGTTTTGTGTAAAAAATAGTTTGGCGTGAAGCTACGTTAGGAGGGTCATGTAGTTGTGTTATACTACTCTGCAATCTGTTCAAATTGGCTTCCATTCTGAGCCCAAGACCCAACTAACTTCCTAGTGTCATGTCAGGGAGATTTCTGTGCCACTCCTGACATTTAATTTCATTTGGGACACTCATTTGGAAGACATTTTGTTTTCTTGTCAATGAGGTCTTCCAAAGTTTCTTCTGAGATCAGTATTTTAAAATGAGAAAGACCAATCATATTCACACCCATCTTTGCTCATATAGCCCATACATTGGTGGGGGAAACTGTATGCACTGCAAGGACTTTTCTTCAGGGGTCACACAAGGATTGGAACCAAAACACAATTACTGTTGGAAGAGGTTACGACTCCTGCTGTAATGCTCTCATAATGGAGTTAGTTAACAGAAGACTGGACATCTCACACCTGACCCCGCGGCCTCTTCACATGAACCCTCGCCCTACAACATCTGCTGATTTCCCCCCGTCTTGTACATAGATTTAGGTTTTAAAAACGTAAAGACTCAGACAACGAAATAAACCAGGATAAGCCAGGTCTAAGAAAGATAATAATGTCTTCTATAGTCTTCTATAGCACTTTTCTAGGCACTCAAAGTTGTTTTTCGATTTTGTGCATTATTAAATTCACTCCATAGTCGTTGGTGGTAAGTTACTATTGTAGCCACAGCTGCCCAGGGGTAGATTGATGGAAGTAAGGCTGACCATTGACCTCTCCGACCAACACGAATGCACAACATTTCATCAGGCTTCCTGGTAATCCCCGGCGGTCTCCCATCCAAGTACTGACCAGGCCCTACGCAGTGACGTGGCACTTTTCAGCTCTTCTTCCTTATGCGGCGTGGCCAGTCAGACGGTCCTGACAAGTCCATCAGACTAGCCACGCCCCCTGCCGCCCGGTGGTCTCAGGGTAGCAGAGGGACGTGATCTTTGGAGAAGGGTAGGGTGTCCCAAACAGATGCAATATCCAAACAACATAAAATCTATCATTAAGTCCATAATTTGTGGCAGGTGGAAGGGTCGACGGGTCTTTCTGAATCAAGGGAGTGAAAGGGGGACACAATGTGAAGAGCAATGAACAAAGGTAAAAAATACATAATTCATGCCCCAGTGGCATCGAAGGATGGGTGAAATGCAGAGACGAATTTCTCCATTGTGAGATCAATGAAGTACTATCCTAAGAAGAGCAAGAGGATAGGGCTCAGTGTACCATACTTCCCCCAGCATCATTGCTCTTAAAGCAGCCTAAGCTCATTATTGCCTACCCCCTTTCGTATTGAAGAAATGCATAGACAGCAGATGGATATACAGCCATTTACAGATTTAAGATATTCTGTCATATAATTTCAATGACCTTATCTGTAACGTTACATTCAGATTTAGTAGGAGAAAAGACATCGGACTCATCCCTAGGGAAGAGCCCTTAGCATCCTGATAATTGCGAATACCAATCACTGCCAATAACCACCAGTCGCCAGTCAATTAGCATATTTATTCGTTAAATATTCCTTAGAAATACAGTATATACCAATAAGACTGTTAGTATCAGCTCCTTGTTTCCTGATGGACCTTTCAGGACCGTCAGACTGGCCACGCCCTGCAAGGAAGAACAGCTCATAAGTGGCACGTCACCGCTCACTGGTGATTCTCCTCAGGAACCTTTATTTCACCCATGGTTTCACTGGTGGTTGTGTGAAGCCATTTATTGTCATAAAAGCTGTTTGTTAACGCCTTTCAACTCGAAAATAGCCAAATGTCCCTGATGTAAAGTTTACATGTTGTGCATCTTCAAAATAACAAACTCTTCAGAGTCCAATTTTGTCAGCGAGTCCTGTATTTCAGCTGAAGTGAGTTTTTCTTTGCTCCTGAACAGTTTCCCTGGCAGTTGTTGAAGGTCACGTAAACGTTAGATCAGGGACATTTGAGTAGTTTTTGTTTCAATATGATTTCAAAAGAGAAAACTCAGTTCTTTGACAATACAGGGTTTCTGCGAGGCATTAAATGAATTTAGTCAAAAATAAGGCCTTAAATGTCATTAAAAAGCATTAAATTGAATTAAAACCGGCATTAAATCAAAAGTTCTTGCAAAATAATCACACTTTTACAGCAGAAATTTGTCAAAAATACAAAAAGACTGGCGTTTTGGCAGAAAAATGTCAACTTTTCTATTGAATATGGAAACTTATATTGAATTTGTGCCAAAAATGTAGTATTTGGGCATTAAAATGGCATTAAAAAGCATTCAATTTGCTGCTACCTGTATAAACCCTGCAATAAATGACTTCGCACAACCACTGACCAAGAGTGGAAAATAATATTTTTGTGTTATCATTCATATTCTATCAAAAATGGCCAAAATATTAAAAGGGTATGTAAACTTTTGGCCACAGCTGTATTAAATAAGTACATGACAATGCACGACACACAATGAACACCCCCAGGCTTCGGCCCTACTCCGCTTAACCTCCGAGAACTGATGGGATCTGGCTTAGCAAAGGCGGCATGGCAGATCATTAACATCAGCATTGTATGTAGGTTTAAGATGACTTGTTTGTGTCTATGAAAAACAGTGTATTTTTCTCCGCGCTTTCCTCCTAATGATGATAATTACTGTCGAGGGGTCTCCTAGGAAACCACCATTAGAGCATTAGCACTAAGGCTTTTGGACAGCAGTGATTGGAGGATAGGGGATGGCCAGTGATAGACCAGCCATTTTCATAATTCACTTGGCAGCTCCATAATGCCGCCTTTTGTTCCTGGGAGAACTCACCTCGGCCATCTCTGCGCGTGTGTCATTACACCTGCCGTGGCGTTTAAGGTCCTGTTGTGGAGGCTTGTAAATGGATCCTTGGACAGTCATTTCCACAGTATGAGCCAGAGCACACGCATTTGTAGCACGGACAGATGCACTTAAAGACACGCAGGTTCTCTGTGGGGTTTTATCTCCAAATATCGCTCATTAAAAGAGCATCATACTCAAAGCAGGTGTCTCTCCCACACACACGTTTGCAAATGAATTTTATATTCAACCGTGGCATTTTATTATAGAATCCATATAAATGTCAAGTGCAAAGTCATGTAAACACGTTTCCCACCATAAAGAATTAAAGGGGAGATACTGCAAAACTCCAGTTTGCTCTCATATAAACTTTCAACTGGAAACAAATAAATTACCTAATCTTTACAATGAGTGTAATTATCAGAATGAGAATAGAATTTATTACCATTGTCAATGAAGGTTTCACAGATTAGGAATTTTCTTTGGTGTACTCCTGCCACATGAAACATAAACTTGTAATAATGAATGATTGCACCAATTCAATGTTTCTCCATATTCCATATCCATATTATGGGAAACTGTAACTTCAATGACCATTTTCTCAAAACACATTTTTCTCACATGGTGGCGACAACCTTCAGTCGCACCTACAGACTCCAGACTTTTCAGTCTTGTACTTAATATTTTGAAGGTTTGTTCAGAAGGATTTTTCAATGTTTAATTCCTTGCCAGATGAATTGAGTTTTGAAACCCCAAAACAAGGGAAAATTTGAATTTTTTATTCACTAATAACTAGTCTGTGTAAGTTCTCAGTCGTACAGGAGTTGTCCATCTTGGGCAAAGATTCTTCAGTCTTCATCTGTTCTCTGTAGTTGAAGTGGAGGATGTTTCATTCTTCATCCAAAGAGCTTTGTCAGCTCTGAGCCGAATTGACACACTTGTGGGTCTTGTATGAAGTAGGAGGAGGAGTTAACCTTCTCAGTCCCACCTCTCTTAGTTCTTTAGAAAGAAGAAACGTCCTCCACTTCAACTACAGAGTTCAGATGAAGACTGAAGAATCTTTGCCTACCTCTAATAACTAGTTTATTCAAAAATACACAAAATATCCAAAATCCCCCCTGAAAACCATGCATTTATACCTGGCTCTATCCAGTCTTTAGATTTCATTGCCAAAAAATATAGGCAAAGATTGTCAAAGAGGTTCTCAACAAGTAACTCGCCAGCCGTTTCCAAGTAGCTCGCCAAAGGCTTTCTACATTTCTACATACACTTGATTAGTCAGATTTTAGATACAATTTTTTGTTCTGAACAAACCATCTCCAAACATTTAGATGAATATAGCAAACCATAAAGCAATCATCAAACTGTAATTTTATATTATTGTGTAAAAGTTTTTATCTTGTCAGTCATATAGACCTAGTTTCACGTGTTTCTTTGAAACTTTAGTAGCTCACTGCCATTTTTGGTCTGTAAAAGTAGCTCATGGGGTAAAAATGTTGGAGACCCCTGTTCTAAACAAAGAGAGGTGGGACTTACAGGTAAACTCCTCCTACTGGTTCTACTTACGATCCACTGGCGTTCAAGTTTGCTCAGTGCTGACAAAGCTCTTTGGATGAAGAGCGATGCGTCCTACTCTTACACTCAAAAATATAGCTAATTTTGGCAATTTGGCAAAATGCCAGAAAACCTGCAATACGCTCATATTTGTGTCAACAATCAACAGGAAAAGTTTCAAATTTATATCACTAAGTTATTCCCTATCCAACTGCAGTGCCTCCCCTAAAAATGCCTAATGTCTGATTTTAAACATTTGAAGAGTACGCTTTACCTTATTGCAGGGGTCAGGAACCTATGGCTCGGGAGCCAGATGTGGCTCTTTTGATGACTGCATCTGGCTCTCAGATAAATCCTGGACACGTGACGGTGCACTGCTTTATTTACATTGGGGCACTAGCATCTGTTTAGTATTTTCTTTAGTATTGTGACCACAGGGGAATATTTTATCATTAAGCAACGTTGGAAAATTGGAAAGCATTCAGATCATGAATACTGTTTAATAATACACATTTACACTATTATTTCATTGTCAACCGACTCGTGAAATAACTAAATGGTTACATCCTTAGTAAGAACTATTTTATGTATTGGATAAGTTCAGTATCACGACGTTATGAAAAAAAATAATACATTCAGAGACTTATTACTCTAAAGTTGTTCACACATTTAGTTGTATTCAGAGTAAAAAAATATATTGCATGGCTCTCACGGAAATACATATTAAAAATTTAGACTTTTTTGGCTCTTTTAGCTAAAAACCCCTGCCTTATTGTATCCAATTCAGACAAAATGCTTTTCCCGAAATCTGGATAATATGAACAGGTGCGGTAAGCAGGGCATCTGGTATAAAGTGCAGAGAAAATCAACATGCCACGCTCCGTAAAATGCAGATGACTTGCTCTGGCGTGAAGAGATAAATGAAATGAAACGTAGAGGAGAATAATTGCTAATTGAAATGTAAGTAAATTGTCAAAAGATCCATTAAAAAGAGACAAGAATGGGGTCAACATATTCAAGCTGAAAACCAGTGATTACCGCTTTTGAAATAAAATTAAAAAAAAAACAGAAATTTTGCCGATGCCACTCGTAATCTGTAAAGCCTAATAGCGTCGGAGTTGTTGGAGTAATTATAAGGAGAGAGTAGCTGGCTGCTGTTTTTGAAGTTGTTTGGAAGGTCATGGATTCTCCCTATCAGGTCCGGACAGTGTGGATGAGGCGGTGGGGGAAAGCAGTTTTGTGCCGAGGAAAGGAGTTTGTGTTGGATTAGCTCCTGTTAAACCGACAATCCCCGCAGACAAACAGCGTCTAAACCTGACTCTGCTGACCCGCGCAGACTGGAACACACACAAAACACACACACACACACACACACACACACACACACACACGCCTACACGGGGGGAGATTACAATGTTTTGCCGTAATGTGGACTGGCATGAGATTGCAGGAAATTTACTTTTGTCACTTATCAGTTGATTTGTAACCTCTAACCTCTAAGCAGTTCAATTGTAATTATTGGATTAATTATCAATAATAGGCTGACGTATACCCTCCAATTTTAAGCATCTGGGCCCAATTTATGAACAAACTTTGCCAAATAATTCAAGATTAGGTCTATAGCCTAAATGAAAAGTCTAGGCATTGTGTGTCATAATAAAATCCATACAGACACATTCTTTTGATGAATTTATACCAAACAACACTTTATTTTGAGAAAGGAAGGTCATCTTACAAGAGTCTTGTTAACTCCTGTTAACAACATACAGCCAAGCATCTACTGGTTACCTCGTACATCATATTTTTTCACCTACTGTAATGTTGCAAAATTAAGAAAAACTCCTCGTTTGAACAGATGCCGAAACACTTTTTAATGCGTTTATATCATCTAGGGTATTAGGGGGTATCTAGGGACTATTGAAATTCCCTGTTGGCAGCATGTCCAAAAGGTTCCCTGAGAAGCCTTCAATTAGTCCAAAACACGACTGAGAGAATATTAACAGGGACTAAAAGTGCACAATCAAATTTAAAATTCTTCTCCTCACTTACAAGGCCATAAATGGTGTGGCTGCAATTTATCTCCGAGACGCCATAGTGCC